>CAUZXS010002890.1:22500-89911 GCA_963585895.1 Sepioteuthis lessoniana | reverse complement strand
GGTCAAAAAGAACTAAACTGTTCTTATGCTAAACTGAATAATTTGAGTATATATATGCTCTTGTTCTCAAACCGATTTGGATGCCTGTCATCCTTCATATATATATATATATATATATATATATATATATATATATATATATATATCAGCAAATAATCACATCTGCATGTAGATCGATAGATCTGCATGAATTGATAGATAGATAGATAGATAGATAGATAGATAGATAGATAGATCTTGATAAAGTGACATAGAGATAAAGAGATATAGAGATAAATTTTCACTCACTCTCTCTCTCTCTCTCTCTCTCACTCTCTCTCTCTTTCTCTCTCTCGCTCTCCCTCTCTCTTTTTTCTCTATCGCCCCTCTTTCTACGTCTCTCTCTTTCTCTCATAGATAGATAGATAGATAGATAGATAGATAGATATGAACAGATTTAGATAAATAGATAGATAGATAGATAGATAAGAACAGACTGAGATAGATAGATAGATAGATAGATAGATAGATAGATTTTGATGAAGTGACATAGCTAAACCTAGAGAGAAATAGTTCAGCATAAATTCTCACACTCTCTCTCTCTCTCTCTCTCTTTCTGTCTTTCTTTTTCTCTCTCTTACAAACACATAGATAGATAGATAGATAGATAGATAGATAGATAGATAGATAGATTGAATGTCGTTTGGTAGATCGGTAGTTATTATCTGTGTCCATTTATACCTCCATATATGGAAGAAGGTAAACATTAATACGCAGATACACACTCATATTTCTATTAACTTGCTGGTGCCCACATATACATAAAAATTAGCATGATCATAAGTTAGCACATGATACACACACACACAAACACACATACACACACACATATATACATATATATATATATATATATATATATATATATATATATGTTTGTTACTAACCGATAATCTCCAGTTTTATACAACTAATTGGTTTAAAATCTTCAGAGAGCATTTTATTCGAATTCGGGAGTGTTTTTATATACTTATTGTCCATGAATATTACAATGATTAAAAAAAATATTTTTAATAATTCGTTTTTCTCCGACAACAGCCGAACACGAAAAAATAACTTCCATTCACAAGAATTTTACACGTGACTTATTTTTTGGGGGGGTTAGTCACTTTTCTTTCTTTTTCGGTTGACTTAAATAGAGACACTAAATTTTGAACCATATTTCGTTGCTTCAGTAGTTAGTAATTTTTAAATTTATTCTAACGAATTGTTTACAAAATATTTTTGCTTAGACCCTTTTCTTTCTTTTTCGGTTGACTTAAACAGAGACACTAAACTTTATACCATATTTCGTTGGTTCAGTAGTAAGTAATTTTTGTTTTATTCTATCAAATTGTTTACAAAATATTTTTTTGTGTTTAAATTCAACGAAAAACATCCATTAAAAAGTTTTCTTTCTTAGACTATATTTCGTTGTAACGAATTATTTACTAAATATTTTATTTTTTTCAATATGACATTTTTTCTCTATAAGTTCAAACATCTTCTATATAAATAAAAATGTAAATGTTTGTTACTAACCGATAATCTCCAGTTTTATACAACTAATTGGTAAAAAATTTTCAGAGAGTATTTTATTCGAATTCAGGAGTGTTTTTATATACTTACAAGCTGTACCCGGCCACGCGTTGCTGTGGCTCAGTTTGTTTAAATGGAAAAAAAAGAAAATGCATGTTTCTAATATGTTTAATTTTCCAATACTTGGATAATAAGTATATAAAAACACTCCTGAATTCGAATGGTATAAAGCTGGAGATTATCGGTTAGTAACAAACATTTACATTTTTATTTGTATAGATTATCCAATTATTGGAAAATTAAACATATTAGAAACATGCATTTTCTTTTTTTTTTCCATTTAAACAAACTGAGCCACAGCAACGCGTGGCCGGGTACAGCTAGTATATATATTGTCATCCACAGACAGACTGTTTCGTTCTATCAGAACTCTTCAGTGTGGCTAGACACGCAGGACGCTCGAAGACGGGATCGAAACCCATCCAACTTTACGTTAATAAGTCTTAGACCGCTCGGCCAACAAGCGTACCACGTTTGGCTAAGGGAATTGTTAAGGTATTTATGTAGCAACAGCAGCAGCCGTTTGTTTACACTTTTATACCCTATCGGCTACCAGAGTGCTCAATTCTTTCGAAGAGCTTTGCATTATACGAGCGGCGGCAGCATTGATATAAAAAAAATTAACCAGAGTTACTCTGTTATTGTAATTTTTTTTTACCATAATGAACATTAGTTTTAGATTTTTTAGTTCATTTTAATGATACAAATTGCTATATTAAAATTAGATTGTCTGATTAATGTTCACATAAATGTTTGAATTTTTTACATGTATCCTCTGTTAAATTCGAAGTTTGATGAGACCGGATTTGGTTTTACATGCCATAATATTTTGATACTTATTGTGACTTGAAAGTTTGCACTTTCTTTATCATATCGGAGAAATAAGTTGTTGTTGTTTTTTTGTCTTAGTCTGGTTGTAAATGTGAAAAAATATTTTAAACCATTTCTTGTTAGATTTGAAGAAGCCCTGTTAATTTTTTAGAGCACTGATTTATATCAATGCTTTTAAAAGGATGGAAATAAATTTATTATCTTAATTTAACCGATTGTTGATTTTTTTGGAGAGAAAATTATTTGCAATGTGGATTTTATTTCTATGAGCTCTTTACCAGGATAATTTAAATTTAATATTCTAATTTAGAATTTTTTATTGTTCCTGATTGGAATTGTTCCAACTCCGGATTTACTGGACTGAATAATATCTTCTTCGTGTCAGCATCTTTCGAGATAATTAAGAAATTATTAAAAAGTAATGTTACCAACAAACTATACGATGGTGAGGATCCAGCCCTGGAGCTTTGAAGAATATGGAGTACCCTTTCATTGCTATGGCTCCAAGGATCACTCTGTCCCAGAGTAGTAGCACTGATAGGGTCCTATCTATGAAGCGAAAAGAATTATTTGGCATTTAAACAGTGTACAAATAAATGACTGATGTTTAATTGAATTATAAGTGATAAGGGCTGATGTTTAAAATGATTTTAGTGAATTAAAACAAATAATTTATATTAAATAGAATTATTCGTGTTAGAATATTTGGAACTGTTTAATCGTGTAAAAACGATTGTGTGCGGACAAATCAGTTCTGACTCATTTAAATATAAGAATACCTTCAAACTATTAACTTACAAATGATATGGATAACCATTTAACATTATGAAAACAATTGAGTTCTGGTTCGTTTGAAAATGTTATCAAAAACTGTGTTTACAACTCAGTATAATGTGTATAAAGAAGATTTAGATTGAAATAATCCACAAGGGTTAATATGCCATAAAACCCAACTAAACCAATTCATATATATTTGATATATTTGTATAAAGAGGATTCGGCATTAAATAACCAACAAGGGTTAATATGCCATAAAACCCAACGAAACCAAATCATATATATTTGATATATTTATATAAAGAGGATTTGGCTTGAAATAACCAACAAGGGTTAATATGCCATAAAACCCAACGAAACCAAATCATATATATATTTGATATATTTGTATAAGAGGATTTGGCATTAAATAACCAACAAGGGTTAATATGCCATAAAACCCAACGAAACCAAATCATATATATTTGATATATTTGTATAAAGGGGATTTGGCATTTAATAACCAACAAGGGTTAATATGCCATAAAACACTACGAAACCAAATCATATATATTCAATATATGTGTATAAAAAAGCTTTCACATTAAATAACCAACAAGGGTTGATATGCTGTCAAACCAAACCAAACCAAATCATATGATATTTAATATATATTTATAAAGAGGAGTTGGTATTGAATAACCTACAATGGTTGATAGGCCAAAAAAACCTTACCAAATGATATATATTTAATATATATGTATAAAGAGGACTTGGCATTATATAACCAAGAATAGTTGAAATAATTTAAAACCAAACCCAAGAAATAACATTGTCTTTACAATCAACCTCTTATATCAAAGCGTAATATCAACCAAGTGAGTCAGCTGTCATGTTTTACTGTAAGTTTGAGTTTATTTCAGAATTAAAAAGTAAAGAATTTAAATTCTATCCTTATATTGTTGGGCAAATATGTTTTAATATAGAAAGCTAGATTTGTTCCCTTACGACTGAGGAATCTTAAAATCAATCGCCTATTTCGTATAATGTATTAGATATGGTTTTTATTTTAACATGTCATTTATAAGACTTGAGCTATTCCACATGGTTATATATTTAGAATTCATAAAACCTTTGATTGTCTAAATTTCTGAGACAAAGCAAGATGATTTTTATCCTTAAGAGTTTTCGGACTCTTGTCTTCATCTTTATTGCTATTTCCACAACATTTTGGCCGATATGTCCTCCGGCCTTCTTCAGGTATTTCACGTAACTTCGAACTACGTCCTTTATTTGAATCCACGGGTGTTACCTGCTCTGATTCCGTTAGCCATAACCGGGTACAAGTGTTAAGCATTCCTGTATTGTTACTTGCTTGCAGTTAGGAGTGAACCTGTAACCTCCAGATGATTGTCTCTTTAAAAGCTAAGGGAATGAACGCCTATAATCGTTACACTATGTGTCCTGCCGGACAGTTCAGAATGAATTTTTGGGACTTATAAACTTAATGTTTTTACTTGACAAGGATTATTGCTATTATGTATGATATATTACCTGTACTCAGATGTTTTTTTCATCTAACTTTTTTAATTATCGGTTCTCATATTGTATTTATTTCGAATCTTGGTCGACTCAGCAGGTCATTGTAGCCTAACATATGTGCTGACTCCTTAGGGCGTCAAATCCTGCCAATGTTCAGCCCTATCAATTATTGCCACTTCATCCCACAAGGGCAGATAGTTTCTATTTTCCTTCCTTTTAATTTTTCTTTTGCATCGAACTTTGTGATAATAAATTTCTGCAAACTGGTTGAGTTTGTTTTCTTCTTATAATGGTGTATAAACTTTGGTGGGTCATTTAAAGTCAAAGGCATCCTTGTAATTGTATAGTACTGGTACTATGTAATCCATACCTTGGGATTGTCAGGATGATCATATTTTTTCCCAGGGTAGTTGTCCAAACGAGAACGATAGAGCAACCGAAGTTCTAACCCACTTGCTATGATGTTATAGTCCAGCACATTAGCCACTACACCATTGCAACTCTCCCCTCTCCCTTAAACTGGAAAGACATCACTGCTAAAATAAAAATTAAAACCACTGGGTTTGGCAACAAAATTTGGAATATTCTATGTGTCCTGCTGAACAGATCAGAGTGAATTTTTGGGACTTATAAACATAATGTTTATGTGTACAAAAATAAAGTCATTTGTTTGAAGACATATATATATATATATATATATATATATATATATATATATATGTTATCAAACAAAATACTATATACGAGGTGCATACAATACGTTTCCAGAATCTTTCAGAACTGGCACTTTTATTGATAGTACCCACATGAAACTGTAGTCCCCTTCGAAGTATTCTCCTCCTGCTGCAATGCACATCTTGTACCGTTCCAAAAACTTCTCGAAGGTCCCATGGAAGTCCTCTTGTGTGAGCGTGTCAATAACCTTCGTCACAGCCTCTTTCATCTCCTCAGTTGTCTCATAACGACAGCCTCTGAGCTAAGGGAACAACCAAAAGTCACAGGGAGCAAGATCTGGACTATAGGGACGGTGAGGAACTGTCTTGATTCCCATCTTGCTCAAATAGTCTATGACAAGGATGGAGTTGTGGACTGGTCCATTGTCCGGGTAGAAATGCCACTGGCCCGATTTGAAGGGTGCTGGCCGCTTACAACGGAATCTCTTCCTGAACTCCCTTAAAACCTCAACATAGTAACCCTAACCCTAACCCTTTGGTCAATCAACTCTGGTGTTCTGACTTCCTTACTTCTCCCACACCTCTTATCATCCCTCCCAGACTCCCTGCCTTCCTTGAATCTCTTATGCAACTCAAAAACTCATGCTCGATTCATGCAAGATGGTTCAAAAGCAGTCTGAAGCATTCCATATATTTCTGCGGCATTTTTTCCATGTTTAAAATAGAATTTTATTGCATGTCGTTCTTCTAAAATGTCAGATTGGATTTTTGAAATTCACCAATCAGGTTTTAGTAGGGTGTATTCCAATTGCTGCTGTAGCTGTTCATTTGAAATTGAAATCATAAAAATTGGTCAGTTATTTTATAAGATGTATAGCAATAACATAGTGAATTTTCAAGTGTCTACGACAAGTTTAAATGTCCATACGAAAATGTTTGGAACCTTATCGTATGCACCTCATATCTATCTATCTATCTATCTATCTATCTATCTATTTGTCTCTAAACGACTCTATAATAAAATAAAATTAATTTTAATTTTAAAAATATAGTTGAAGGTACCTACATATTAAATATCTTAATAACTAAAAATCACTAACACTATTAGTAAGTCTTTTTTCCGACCGAATGTTTTAAAACAAAATGCTGAAAACTTTCAAACCGACCACTTCAAAACAAAAGGCTACAAATTATTAAAACAATAAAAACTCAACAGTCAAATGAAAAGAACACTACTCCTGATGACGGCCAAAAGTATGGTCGAAAGTTCTTGGTCAGAAGATATAGGACAATTCCTTTACCATCTAAATCCTGACACTAGAAAAATAACAGACTTCAAAAAAATAAAATTAGATATAATAAACACTGTTCTATCCTCTTTAACAAAACTTGCTTGAATATATATATATATATATATATATATATATATATATATATATATATATATATATGTATGTGCGTGAGTGTGTGTGTGTGTGTGTGTGTGTGTGTGTGTGTGTGTGTGTGTGTGTGTGTGAATGCGCGTTTGCGTATCTTAGTGTGTCCATGTTTCTGATTGTGCGTGTTCTTTCAGTGGAAGGTTTCGCCTTTGCCAAAGGCCTGACGAAATTGTTCGGGAATTTTAAGCAAATCTGATTTTTTGCTTTACGAAAATTTGGCGCTGAATTTGGCGTCAGTAACGGATCAGAATTCAAATCAAATAAAATGCTGATAGTTTCTTCGCTCCAAACGAAAGCAAAAAGAAAACGAAAAATGAAACAAAAAAAACAATTAAGATTCGTACCGAGTTTGACAAAGGGGGTTTGAATGAATATTTAAGTAAACAAATGAGAATATAAAGAGATAAATAATGAATTAAAGCGAAAAAAACAAACAAACAAACAAAACAATAACAAATAAAAATAAGCAAAAACAGCAAAAACAACATGAATGTTCTCTCGAATTATCCGCGACTGTTTAAACGTTGGAGGAAAAAATCTGCGTTAGAACTGTATTATTTGTTTATATGAGAATGTATACTAGAAGAAAGTCATGAAACACATATAAATGCCTATCTATCGATCTATCTGTCTTTTCATATCTATCTATCTATCTATCTATCTGTCTGTCTTTTCATATCTATCTATCTATCTATTTTTCCCAGTCTTTTCATATCTATCTATCTATCTATCTATCTATCTATCTATCTATCTATCTAATTGTTTCTATCGATCTATCTATCTATCTGTCTTTTCATATCTATCTATCTATCTATTTTTCCCAGTCTTTTCATATCTATCTATCTATCTATCTATCTATCTATCTATCTATCTAATTGTTTCTATCTATCTATCTATCTATCTATCTATCTGTCTGTCTTTTCATATCTATCTATCTATCTATCTATTTTTCCCAGTCTCTTCATATCTATCTATCTATCTAATTGTTTCTATCTATCTATCTATCTATCTATCTATCTGTCTTTTCATATCTATCTATCTATCTATTTTTCCCAGTCTCTTCATATCTATCTATCTATCTATCTATCTATCTATCTAATCGTTTCTATATATCTATCTATCTATATTTACCAACTCCTCCGCTCGGGCAGGATATGACACAAGGTCAATTTTAAGCGGAGTTTAACAGGTTTTGAATTCAGAGCTTTTCTCCTCCTATACTAATTGCCTCACCAAGGCTGAAGAACCCAGTATCTATCTATCTATCTATCTATCTATCTATCTATCTATCTATGTCATTGTTTTTATATATCTATCTATTTATATATCTATCTGGGGCCACAGAGTACACCGACTGCGTCTTTGCAGAAGCGTAAGATCTCCCCAACGCGTGTCCTGGATATGACACTAAAGAAACTGATGGTGAGACTCCAGTAATATTGGAGCTTTGGGGAATACGGAGTACCCCTTTATTGCCATCACTCTCATGTTCGCTCTGGCCCAGATTGGTAGCACCTGATAGCGTCCTATCTATAGGTCAAATAGAACTAAACTGTGAACTTATGCTAAACTGAATTGTTTGAAAATGAACTGTTTATATATAAAAAATCGATTTGGCATTAAATAACCAAAAACGGTTTATATACCGTAAAACCAAACCAAAAAATATCTCATAGGAAGTCCCCATTGATGAGTAGAAAAAGTGTTGAACTGTAGCATCGTGATAAGCAAGTTTGCCCCTCAGTTACATTATCATGTTTCCTTTCTGATAATTCCTACGGGAAATGTATGAGCCATCTTATCCCCAGCAATGACTTAGATAGAAATACTTGTGTTACATAAGAACGAATTTAGCATCAAATTACCCACGAAGAATATGCCATTAAAAAAGAAACCCAGTCAAACCTATCTCTCTCAGCATGTTCATTATCTATCTATCTATCTATGCCAATCTGTTTATACCTATTGTTCATTCGATCAATCTATCTTTCATGAACATATATAGTTGTAAAGTTGGCGACCGTAGTCGAGAGCGACCAGAAGGCTCCCTTTTCAATAGCTACTACACCGAGGTGTTGGGGAGGGCGCTACTCCTTTCCCTTAATTGCTCCACTTTACCCTTGATACAGACCTTATATTGCTGAGTGTTAAGCAAGGAGGTATCAAGTGCCATTTTTAAAGTCTTTGGTATGAGGTGACCTGGGATTGAACCCAGGTCTCCCGGACCATTAACATATATAAAACATTCCTATTTATGTTTCTATCAGTTCTTTCAACATATGCAAATCGTGTAGTCTATGTCCTAATCAACCAGCATATCATAGAGAAACATGTACTATTTATTTGTCCGTATATTTCTTTCCACAAGGGACGATAAAAAATGAGGTATATATATATATATATATATATATATATATATATATATATATATATATGGTAGTGTCTGTAACTCTGGGTTTCATGCTTTATGCACTCGCAGACAGAGTGATGGGTTTGAAAAACAAGACCGATTAATATGATTAATTTTTTTGTTTGAAGTTGGGTTTTCATTGTGTATATGTCTGCCTAGGTTTGTGTGCTTTGTTAGTATGTTTGTGTATGTGCAGTTGCTCGTGCATATATCATCATCATCTTGTCGTGCCATCAGCACGGATATCTCTGACCCTCTCTCGACACCCCTCCTCATCGTTCATCCCTTCCGGCAGGTCCTCAAGGCTACACCCTGTATCCTCACAGAGCTACTGTATGTAGGTTCGAGCTGGTCGTCCCGACTTTGCTCGGCCATGTGAAGGGGTCCATTGGAGTACATCACTTATGAGCTCGTCCCCACTTCTCCAGCAGTGTCCTATATATATATATATATATATATATATATATGATTGTTGTAGGTCCAAACAAAGAATAAGGATATATCAAATATCAAAGAAGGGTAAAGCTGACCAAAGTAAGCATGCTCCAAGAAAGGAGAACATAAACCCTTATAAAACAAATATGACCGGACAAGAATCATTTATAATGGATACAGGAGTGAGTTCAAGTCTCATTGAGTATCCCTTTTAAAAGGCCTTGTGCCACACATGTTCTCTGACGAAAGCAACAAGCTGGAAACATACATATATATAACACGTATATAAAAACAAAATAAAAAAATGAATAAATTCAAAAAATACGAATCTTATTGTGGACCATCTTATTTTATATATATATATATATATATATATGCGCATGAAGTGACATGGGTCTTTACGTATATTCCCATCTTTCCATTGTGTGTTGTTTGGAAGGGGTGGGGCAAATGATGGGATTGTGAGAAGGGAAGATAATGTAAGGAGGCTGGGGACAGAATTGTTTTAATCTGATTGATTTCTTTTTCCCTTGTTTCAAGCTAACTTTTCGATCGCTAAGGTTTAATTGATATGAATATGAAATGTCAGTTTTGTGGTGATTTTTATTGAGGGAAGAAAATTAAAATCATCACTTTCCTTCTTTTTTTTTTTATTATGATAATGATTGTGTTGTCAAGCGTTTTGCGGTGAAGTATCTATGGGGAGTATGAGGGCTCGCTATTGTCAAAGATAGAGAGAGAGAAATTACATTTACTTTCGGACTATAACCCTGCCGAAGGTATGTATCTCCTAATCCCTTCCATCTATGAGTTATATAGTACAAATATTTTTCTTATACAAGAATGGCTTTGGAATTAATGGTTTGGTTGGTTTCTTTGTTAAATGGCATATCAACCTTTGTAGGTTATTTAATGCCAAAGCTATTCTCCAAGAAGAACAGTAGTGGTACTATTTAATCTATAGCTAGGAGGATAAGGAGATGAATACCTTTCCCAAGGCTGGAATACGAACTCGCTTACTACGATTTCGCAGTCCATCGCTTTAACCATTACACCACAAAGACACCCCTTCTTTGTTTTATGGCATATCAACCTTTGTAGGTTATTTAATGCCAAAGCTATTCTCCTAGAAGAACAGTAGTGGTACTATTTAACCCATAGCTGGAAGGATAAGTGGGTTCATACCTTTCCCAAGGGTATTTGCCTGAAAGTGAATGTAATAGCGCGACTGGAGTACGAACTCACTTACTACGATTCCGCAGTCCATCGCTTTAACCATGACACCACAAGGACACCCCCTTTGGAATTAAGTAATCCACGAAGGTTGATATGCTATTAAACCAAGAGACCAAACCAAACTCAATGACGAAAAATAATTTAAAGGCAAGGATGTAAATTCGCTTAAATCTGGCATCCAGTGGTGAGACAAGCGTCCTATCATTACTTAAATTCTACCTCTTATTCGAAGAAATGAGTTTTCCTCACCCTAAGAAGATAAAATTGTACGGTTCAAAAATCAACCTCCCGTCTATTGAAGGCTTCTTTAAAAGAGTTTGTTTCCATCGGTAATTTACGACGTAAATATTCCGAACAATTCGACGGCGTTCGTTCGAAAATGTTGTTTAAAGAAACAATTTATGTGACAATTACTCCTCCTGATGTAATTAAAAAAAGAAGAGTTTAACGGATTTTAGTCTCTTAAAATCAGTAAATTAAACTCGGCTTCAAACAAGATAGACCTGAACAAATTTAAGACATTTGACATATGTTAAATAAATAGACGCCACTATATGTCATTCTTTGTTTTGTTTTTTCACTCTCTTATACGATTTAAAAAAAAATTTCCTGAGGGAGAGAAAATTTCTTTTCTCCAACTTCATTCTCAGTTGGAGAAATCAGATTTTTTTTTTGGTCTCACCAATGGACAAATCTGTTTAGGAATTAAAATGTAACACATCATGGAAGAAAAAAAAAAGTAATACGGTGTTTTAAATTTTAGTAAATTTCCGATGAGAAGGAAAAAGATCCTGATTAAAAAAGGTTTATCGTTATCACTCCAGTTCCCTCGAATCAGGGTTCGATTAAAGCTTAAATCTAGAATTAAGAACACACACACACACACACACACACACACACACATATATATATATATATATATATATATATATATATATATATCAGCATCATTATGTTGTCCAGCTTGCGCTGATTTCTCTAACTCTCCCTCGCCAGTTGTCTCTATTATCCATTGCATTCGGCAGGTCTTCTAGATTACATCCTGTGTCCGTACGGAGCTGTTGTAGATAAGTTCTAACTGGCCACCCAATCCTTACTCGACGGTGCGAAGGGGTCCATAGGAGAACATTGCTTATAAGTTCGTCCTTACTTCTCTAGCAGTGTCCCGCATGTCTTGTTCGTCTGCTCAAGATGTTTTTAGATGGGTGGTTGGCGGGCGTACAGCTGCTTTTTTGTGGAATGTTGTTTCCAGGATTTGTTCAATTACCGTCAAGCTTTTTTCTCTATATGCTTAGTCAGCGTCCAAATAGTAGTACGGACACGACTGCTGTTTGGAAAAAAAATGGGTTTTATCTTATCGGAAAAGTTTGACTTCCATACGACAGATAACCTTTCAATAATTGACCATGTCTTCGCTAGAAGCATATTGATATCATTTATATTTGTAAGACGCTGTTTCTGAGGTAGGAGAATTTGTCCATTAGTTTCTGGGAACCACCTTTTAGTGTGGTGATGTCTCCTCTTTGATTTTTATAAAGTACAAGTATTCAGTTTTGTCTGCGTTGACATTGAGGTTTATGCTCCCTGCTGCCTTCTCCAGCAGGGATTCGCTCTGAACGGATGTATTTGACAGTATATATATATATATATATATATATATATATATATATATATATATATATCAGTGTTCATAATTACTTCAAGTTCTTTAAATACATTTCTGTTTATATATATATATATATATATGTATATATATATATTTATATATATATATTTATATTTATATATATATATATATATTTATAAATATTTATAGATATATAATATATACATATATATATATATTTATGTATATATATATATTTATATATATGTATATATTTATATATATATATATTTATGTATATGTATATATATATTTATATATACATTTATTTATATATATATATATATATATTCATATATATATATTCATATATTTATATATATATATATTTTATATATATACAGTTGCGTCCAAAACTAAGGGACAAAAATTTAAAACCTAATATTTGTTAGAAATAACAACTGTGAAAAGCTGAAATTTTGACAACTGGTAGTCGTTATCATCCATAATAACATACTAAAATTTGAATCATTTGCAAAGGATAGAAAAATATTTATAACAATTATTTATTTATTTTCAAATTTGGAACGTCCAAAGTAAGGGACAAAATTGAGAAAAAAAATGTAAACAGTATGCTATATTCAAAATGTTTGAAGTTTTCCGACCATTTGGGTAGATTTTATATATATATATATATATATATATATATATATATATATATATATATAAGGGAGTTTTCAGATGGTATTATTTCAACAGTGACCACAATAATTTGACGGGAGTTCGAACTCGGTTACGAGGATTTTGCAGTCCAGTTCGTTGGTGATTGCACCATGAGGACTCCCCTTTCTCATTAAATATATATATATATATATATATATAAATATATATATAATGAGTAAGGGGAGTCCTTTATATATGTGTGTGGGTGTGTGTATATTATATATTATTATATTTTGTCCATAAGATCTGAAGAAGTCCTTTTAAGTTTTTTTGGTGTATTTTATCTATATCAAAAGACCATAACAGGATGGAAATAAATTTATAATCCTAATGTGACCGGTTTTTTTTTCTTAAAGAAATTATTGCTCTGTAATGTCAGTTACATTGAGCTCTTTACCAGGAAAATGTAAATGTTCACTATTGAATTTTTTTTTTTTTTTGTCCTGATGGAATTACTCCCAACTCTGGTTTAACTGGACCGAATAATACCTATATATATATATATATATATATATATATATATATATATATATATATATATATATATATGTATGTATATATAAACAAAGGGGAGTCCTCATTGTGTAATCACCAACGAGCTGGACTGTAACCGATTTCGAACTCCCGTCACATTATTGCTGTCACTGTTCGAATAATACTTTCAGAAAACTTCCTTATCACCTCCATGAGGACGGTGAATAGTATCATTGCCGCTCATATTCAAAGAAAGCTTTAGCATGAATAACTCACGAAGAATGATATGCCATTAAAAAAAGATTAATCAAGACAATATATGTTATAATCTTCATCACCGTAAAAGCGTTGTCGACATACGCATTGGAAAGGCATGAACTTCTTTTGATTGGTTAACGACCAAATGAAAATCTGGTCTTTCTGATAATATAAAACGGGAATTCTTCCCAACTGCAGCAGTGGAAGTACTACTGTATGGTTGCATCATTTGTACTTTGATAAAACGCAAGGGGAAAAAACTTGCTTTGAACAACAGAAGAATGCTGCGTATTGTTTTGAACACTACAAAACAGTAACTGTACGGACACTTACCGCCCATCAGAAAAACCATCAAAGTAAGACGAGCAAGACATGATGGATACTGCTGGTAACAAAGGAGGAACTTTTATGTGACGTTCTCTTATGGACTCCTACCGATTGACACACCACTTATGACTGACCAGATAAGATTTATATTCATCAGCTCCATAAGAACACTGGATGCTATCTAGAGTATTTATCAAGAGCGATGACAGATAAGGATGGATAGCAAGAAAGTTAGGGGAATCCATGCTGCCAATTTCAGGTGTTTTTTAAGGACATATCAACCTTCGTGTTTTATTTAATGCCAAAGCCATCCTCTCAGAAAAAACAGCTAGGGTATAAGATGGTTTATAACTTTTAAAGAGAATTAATCAGAAAATAAACGTAATCACACAAATGGATATATATATACATTGGCATTGTTAGGTATCTGAGGATCTGGGGAAAATATCTGTAATAATTCTAACCCGGTCTAGATATTGCATCTCTGCAGAGTAGTAAAACCTCCTCCCAATGACTGTCCTGGATATGGTACTAAACAATCTAATGGTGAGGTTCCAGTAGTGTTGGAGCTTTGGGAAATGGGGAGTACCCCTTTATTGCCATCGTTCCCAGGTTCATTCTGGCCCAGAGTGGTAGCTCCTGAGAGGATCATATCTGTGGGTCAAATAGAATTGTTTGACATTTAACCTGAATACAAACAAATGAGATGATGATTGATTTTTTAGAAATAGAACTGTTTGATCATTATCCGTTATTTAAACAAATGACTAACATTTAATTGAATTATTAAAGATTTAGAACCAGCTCATGGGCCTAGTGGGTAGAGTTTTCGCCAATGGTCCCGTCATAACAAAGACTTTAAAAATGGTATTTGATACCTCCTTGCTTTACACTCAGCAATGTAAGGTACATATAAAGAGTAAAGTGGAGCAATCTAGGGAAAGGAATAGCGCCCTCCCCTACACATCAGTGTAGTAGCTATTCAAAATGGAGCGTTCGGGTCGCCCTCGACTACAGTTTCCAACTTTACTTTACTTATTAGCGATACATAAAAACACTTGGAACCATTTAACTTTGCTGACCTATGCTAAACTGAATTGACTGAAATAGAACTGTTTGATCATTTTACTGTGTATCTATGTAAGGTTTACAAATCATATCTAATATACGTGTTATAACAGAATTTGGCATTTAAAAAAACATCCATGGTTGATATGCCATAAAACCAAACCAAACTAAACCTTGTCTAGTCGGTTGGAGCTGTAAAATACACCGACTGCATCTCTGCAGAGGTATAAGACCTTCCCCAAACAGCGAGTATCCTGAATATATGACACACTAAACAATCTGATGGTGAGATTTCAGTAATGCTGCAGCATTGAGGAATGCGAATAACCATTTCCTTGGCATCACTCCCAGGTCCTCTCTGGCTCCTAGTGGTAGCACCTGATAGGGTCCTATCTTTGAGTCAAATAGAACTAAACTGTGTTCATACGCTAGACTGAAATGCTTGAAAAGGAACTGGTTTTGTATGCCAAACTGAATTGCTTGAAATAGAACTGTTTATGTTTAAAAATGGATTTGGCGTTAATAACCTACAATTGTTGATGTGCCGTAAAACCAAATAATTCCAATTTCCTGCACAAACAAAATACTAATATCTAACATAACGTCTAGAACTCGATTTTAATATTTGAAACAGTTTAACTGTGTGCTAACAAATTAGCTCTGGCTTGTAAAAAGTTCTCTATCAAATTAGCGATAACAAATCATATATATTAAATGTATAAACAAAATTTAGCATTAAATAAGCCATGGTGGTTGATATGCCATAAAATCCAAACAACCTATCAAACCAAACCAAACCAATTCAAAAAGTGTATGTCATCTTTGATGTATCTTATATTCAAATGGTTGGATATAAGTTGTATAAAAATAGAAAAAAAAAGTAAAATAGTAAAAAATAGTCATATATTAGATATATATGTATAAACAGGATTTGGCATTAAATAACCCACAGTGGTTTTATCTTATATTCGAATGGTTGTATACAAGTTGTATAAGAATAGAAAATAATTATGAAATACTAAAAATAGTCATATATTAGATATACTAGTATATATATAAACAGGATTTGGCATTAAATGGCCCACTGCGGTTTTAGCATAAGTACGCATTTTAGTTTT
This sequence comes from Sepioteuthis lessoniana, assembly GCA_963585895.1. NCBI lineage: Eukaryota > Metazoa > Mollusca > Cephalopoda > Myopsida > Loliginidae > Sepioteuthis > Sepioteuthis lessoniana. Next base: position 73,397 of record CAUZXS010002890.1, on the reverse strand, counting down.
ATTAGACCTATAGATGGGACTCTATAAGGTCTTAACACTTCAGGCCTTAGTAAACCTGGGAGCGATGGCAAAGAACGGGTGCTCCGCATTCCCCAGAGCTCCATCATTACTGATACCTCACCATCAGATTGTTTAGTTTCCTATCCAGGGCACTCGTTGGGTCGGTGTCTTACCCTTTTGCAGAGATGCAGTCGGTGAATTCTACAGCCCCAGCTTACTGGGCAATCTACATAGTAATATCCCCCATGAATTATGAAAAGAAGCTATGCCATTTTTGATAGAAAGATACCTTGGAACATAACACCCGAAATTTAAGAAAAGGATTTTTCACTGATAATACAGAACTAATCCAAAATAACTCTTTCTAATGTTGTATAGCCATGCTCCAACTATACAAACACATATGCACGCAGAATCACAACGACGACACAATAAAGACGAGCGACACAGTTCTTTAGAAAAATACACCTCTCACTTTATTTGAAAGGGTTCGAAAGGGTTACTAAAGGTTTTACTGTGAGAGGGAGTTGGAGACCGAACAGAACCGCAACATATTGAACCCCACTCTTATGGCCATAACAGCGTTTCTTTCCCGTTCTCCTGGGCTGCTCAACCGGTGGCCTGGTGGCCCAGCCGCTTTTGGACATGTTCCTTATTCCAGCATCTTCTCTCCTACTGGTCTGATCTCCGACTGCTCAATCGGGGGTCCTGAGGGCCCCCTCTGCTGGGTGCTGGTTTTCTCTACAGCATCTTATCTCCAACTCATTGAACTTCCTGTGCACCGAGTTCAACACCCACCCTCCTCTTGTGGGCGTCACAAATCTCACTCATTCAACCTGTCCACGGTCAAGGTTATATATGATATTCCTTGACCGAATGCACCTGTTATTTACACATGTGCATTTCCTATTTTGACAGCTTGGCCGAGGTCAATATGTTACACTAATTCAACCATATAAATTACATCGAAAATCGAGGAAATGTTATGCGAAGTAAAATGGCACAACCGTACATGTTGGGGTGTATCCCCTACAGATGGACTGGCCCTCATGTGACATATACCGACTAAGCTCTCTTCTGCGCAGTCTCGGAGATCCGTCACCAAGAACGGTAATATTCATGATTGTGTTAAGCTGTGGAGGGGTTTCTCCCAGCAATCGTTTATGTATGGACTATTTTCTTTCAATATATTTCTTATCACTCATTTCCGAGTCGTGTTATCATTTCAACCTCCCCTTGACCATAACAGTATACAATCCCGATTTTTGCATTCTTAAAGGAAAATATATATGAATCACAGGGAAAAAACTGCAGCCATAAAAAAACAATTTATTAGATCATGGAAAAGATACCTGGATGACTGTTTCATATTTTTGAAATGTTCATGGGGCAACATAAACAATTTACATAACTTACCCCAAAAACCTACTCTTTAAAATCAAATTCACCATAGAACACAGTTATTATTCATTCTCATCTTCATTAAGAATCAAGATGCCTAAAAATAATCACAGGTATTTACCACAAACCCCCGGACACCTAACAATACCTCGATTTCAGGAGCAATAACCTTAAAAACTGAATAGAGCCCAAACTTTACTCTCAAGCACATAACATCTGGAAGATAACCACTTAAAAAAATTCCAACAAAACCACACAGAAAAAATTCCTGTAACCCTCCACGATGGGGACATACTGCAACACTGACAAATAAAGCAAAGTTGGCGACCTTAGTCGAGGGTGACTCGAAGGCTCCCTTTTCAACAGCTACTGCACCGAGCTGTATGGGAGGGTGCTACTCCATTCACTGAATTGCTCCACTTTACCCTGGATCCGTACCTTATAATGCTGAGTGTTAAGCAAGGCGGCATCAAGTACCATTTTTGAGTCTTTGGTATGACTTGACCTGGGATTGAACACCGGTCTCCCAGACCATCGGCAAACACTCTACTCATTTGGCCAATCACCCGGTAAAAATCCAGAAAATGGAGTAGGTCCTTCCCCTACACCTTGATGTGGTACTATTTACCCAACCCCTCCACCCGGGCAGGATATGACACAAGGTCAATTTTTAAGCGGAGTTTAACAGGTTTGAATTCAGAGTTTTTCTTCTCCTAGACTAGTTGCCTAACCAAGGCTGAAGAACCTAGTCTGTCCTACTATTTACCCATAGTTGGAGGGAGAATAATTGGATTCATACCTTTCCCAAGGGTATTAGAGCTATGAGAAATGCAATCAGTATCGTCCAGGATTTGAACTCGTATCGCCGTATTCATTTCCTACGGCGATAACGACTACACCACGGGCACCTCCTTGATGTGGTAGCTACTGAAAAGGGAACCTTCGGGTCACCCTTGACTAATGTCGCCAACTCTAAAGGAACAAATATATATATATATATATATATATATATATATATATATATATATATATATAATATCAAAGAAAGCACAACGTATACTATACCATTATAAATTTATTTCGACAGTTCGCTAATTGCGAATTGCTGCCTCAGATGGCAGATTATTTATAATTAATTATCAGCAATCTGATGAAGCAATTCACAATTAATGAGTAGTCGAAATAGATTTATAATGTTATAGTATCTGTTGTGTTTTCTTTGATATAATATATATATATATATACAGAGAGAGAGAGAGAGAGGTAAAAGAAAAGAACAACAAAAAGAAAGAATAAAAGAGGACAAAAATAATCCCAATACCCCAGAAAATATATGTGTGTACGAGTTCATACATACATGAGTATTGGTACATGCGGTCGTGTCGATACTGTTGTAGGGAGGCACTACATGGACGCTAACTAAACGTACCGAGAAAAAAGCCTGACGGCAACTACGCAAGAACGCTGCGAGCAATACTGAACAAATGATGGAAACAGCACTCCACAAATCAGCAGCTATACGGCCACTTACCACCCATCACGAAAACTATTAACGTTAGACGAACCAGATATGCGGGACTGCTGTAGAAGTAAGGACGAACTCATAAGTGATGTACTCCTGTGGACCCCTTTACATGGACGAGCAAAAGCAGGATGACCAGCTCGAACCTGCATATAGCAGCGCTGTGTCGATACGGGATGTAGTCCTGAAGACCTGCCGGGAACTATAGGGAGGGTTGACGAAAAGGGTCAAGGATATCCGTGCTGATGGTGTGACATGATGATGATGACTCATAAACAAAGCATTTACATTGAAAAGAGATCTTCAAGGATAATTAACTCTAAGGAAACATTCACAGACACAAAAATCTGGAATTAAACACAAAACAAGTCATTAACAGTCATTAAACCTTCTAAATTGGACATAAAAGTCCGAAACGCATACTCCTAGTACGTGTTTCCCAAACTCTCACTCATAATCCCCCTCCATTTGGAGGGTGGGTCCTCGTGGTGTAATGGTTAAAGCGATGGACTCCGGAATCGTAGTAAGCGAGTTTGAACTCCAGTCACGCAATTACGTTCGCTTTCAGACAAATATCCCTGGGAAAGATATGACCCCCCTTATCCTCCAAAGCTATGGGTTAAATAGTACCACTACTGTTCTTCTAGGAGAATAGCTTTGGCCTTATATAAACTACAAAGGTTGATATGCCATTAAACTAAGAAACCAACCAACCATCACGCCATTTGTCACTTTCATCCTTCGATTCCGGTAGGTCTTCTTGACTACATCCTGTGTCCGTACATAGATAAGTTCTAGTTGGTCGTCTAGAACTTGCCCGTCCGTGTGAAGGGATCGACAGGAAAACTTCGCTCATGAGTTCGTCCTAACTTCTCCAACAGTGTCCCACATGCCTTGTTCGTCTTATTTGGATGTTTTTTTGTGATGGGAAGTTGGTGGCCGTACAGCTGCTGTTTTGTGGGCTGATGCCTCCAGGATTTGTTCAATATAGCTCGTAGCATTCTTGTACAATTCCCGGCAAGATTTTTATCTATAATCTTTGTCAGCGTTCATGTGGAGCATTCAAATAGTAGTGTGGACACGACCGTTTCTCTGAAAAAAAATTACGTTTTATTTTGTCGGATAAGTCTGACTTCTATATAATCAACAATCTATCGATAGCAGTCTATGCCTTTGCTAGTAACACATTGATGCCATTTTCTGTTGATGAGATACTGCTACCTTTGTAAGTGAACTTACATTTAGTGTGGAGATGTTTCCTTTTTTTAAACATCTCCACATATGAAAAAATCAAAACCTAAATATCAGTTTTAAAATTATTTGCAGAAATATCCATTTTAGTATATATATATATATATATATATATATATATATATATATATATATATATATATACTAAAATGGATATTTCTGCAAATAATTTCAAAATTGATATTAAAGTTTTAAAATTTAAAATTTGATTTCAAAATTCAAAATTTCAATTTTGAAATTATTTGCAGAAATATCCATTTTAGTATATATATATATATATATATATATATATATATATATTAAAATGGATATTTCTGCATATAATTTCAAAATTGATATTAAAGTTTTAATTATTTCATATATACATATATATATATATATATATATATACAAACGCCTGCATAAGCGGAATGTGATTTGAGTTCAGTTTTTTAATGAAATTTATCAGGTTTGAATTCAAAGTTTTCATTCTTCAAGACCGGTAGCTATACCACGTTTAAAGACCTTAGTCTGCCCTACTATTTTCCTATAGCTGGAGAGAATTTTTTTTTAATTAGTACAGTGAGAAATGCAAACAGTTTCGTGTAGGAATTGAACTCGGGTCACCGTGTCGATTTACAACGACGACAAACATTACACCATTATATATATATATATACATATATGTTACTAAGTTGGCCGACCTTAGATGTAGGAAACCCGAAGGCTCCCTTCTTAATAACTTCTACACGAAGATGTAGTAGAGAGCGCTACTCTTTTCCCCTGGATTGCTCCTCTTACCCTTGATCCTTACCTTATAATACTGAGTGAGGATACATCAGGTACCATTTTTTCAGGCTTTGGTATGACTCGATCTCGGATTGAAACCCAATCTTGCGAACACTCTACTATACATAAGTATCGGACGTTCCAGCGATGCATACTTATATATTGTGGCTGAGTTGAAAAGTTAATTGTATAATCATAAACTTATCTGTAACGACGGAAAATATGGTGATAATAAACAATGTCAAAAGCGTGAACGGAAAAAAGGAATAATCAATTAAAAAATTGTAGAAAGAAAGAAAGGAGGAAGGAAAATATCAAATAAAAAAGATGTTGGCAAAGAAAGAAAGAAAGAAAGAAAGACAGAAAGAAAGAAGCTAACAATCAAAAGAAAAGGGAATCAAAGAAAGAAAAAAGAAAGAAAGAAAGAAAAGGGGAAAATTATCTAATAAAAAAGATGATTGCAAAGAAAGAAAGAAAGACCGGAAGAAAGAACGGAAAAAAGGAAACGAAAGACAGCAAAAAAGAAACGAATCAATTAAACAATTCAAGAAAGAAAGCAAGAGAGAAAGAAAGACAAAAGAAAGAAAGAAAGACAGAAAGAAAGAAAGAAGCTAACGATCAAAAAGAAAAGGGAATCGAAGAAAGAAAAAAGAACGAAAGAAAGAAAAGGGAAAAGTATCTAATAAAAAAGATGATGGCAAAGAAAGAAAGAAAGAAAGAAAGAACAGAAAAAAAAAACGAAAGACAGCAAAAAAGAAAAGAATCAATTAAACAATTCAAGAAAGAAAGACAGAAAGAAAGAAAAAAGAAAGAAAGAAAGAAAAGGGAAAGTATCTAATAAAAAAGATGATGGCAAAGAAAGAAAGAAAGAAAGAAAGAAAGAAAGAACAGAAAAAAGAAAACGAAAGACAGCAAACAAGAAAGGAATCAATTAAACAATTCAAGAAAGAAAGAAAGAAAGAAAGAAAGAAGCTAACAATCAAAAGAAAAAGGAATCGAAGAAAGAAAAAAAATAGAAAAAGGGGAAAAGTATCTAATAAAAGAGATGATTGAAAAGAAAGAAAGAAAGGAAGGAAGGAAGGAGCGAACAATCGGAAGTAAAATGAACTGAAGAAATAAAGAAAAAATGAGAAAAAAGGGGAATAGAATCAAACAGAAAAGATGATTAGAAAGAAAAATAGAAAAAGTGTACCGAAAACCGAAAACATAGTAAAAGGGAAAATATCGAAAGAAAGACAAAATAATCAAAAACGAAATCTCCTTCGATAAAGTAATATATTATGAGCAAAAAACATAAGCTTTGTAAGGATAAAACAATAGCTGCAGATAGTGTCTGGACGAAATATCAAGCACCCCAGAATTTGCTACAAACAAATTATTATGAGCAAAAAACACAAGCTTTGTAAGGATAAAACAATAGCTGCAGATAGTGTCTGGACGAAATATCAAGCACCCCAGAATTTGCTACAAACAAATTATTATGAGCAAAAAACACAAGTTTTGTAAGGATAAAACAATAGCTGCAGATAGTGTCTGGACGAAATATCAAGCACCCCAGAATTTGCTACAAACAAATTATTATGAGCAAAAAACACAAGCTTTGTAAGGATAAAACAATAGCTGCAGATAGTGTCTGGACGAAATATCAAGCACCCCAGAATTTGCTACAAACAAATTATTATGAGCAAAAAACACAAGTTTTGTAAGGATAAAACAATAGCTGCAGATAGTGTCTGGACGAAATATCAAGCACCCCAGAATTTGCTACAAACAAATTATTATGAGCAAAAAAACACAAGCTTTGTAAGGATAAAACAATAGCTGCAGATAGTGTCTGGATGAAATATCAAGCACCCCAGAATTTGCTACAAACAAATTATTATGAGCAAAAAAACACAAGCTTTGTAAGGATAAAACAATAGCTGCAGATAGTGTCTGGACGAAATATCAAGCACCCCAGAATTTGCTACAAACAAATTTTTGAAACAAAGAAGCGGGTGGATATCAGAGTTGACATATTTGTAACACCTGACTAATTTCATCTTCTTTCTGTTTGGACATCCCTAATGTTATACATATATATATATGGTAGGGTGTTTTCCTTTGCGTGTGAGGGTGACATCTATATCCATCTTAATACGTTACATTACACCACACGATAATCATGACTTATTGTACATTTTTCTCACTTTATCATCGGATGATTGGGCACACTACGTGAAGTTTGCAGTTACGGACGTCCAATGTCCATAATTTGATACAATTTCTGCTCTGTCTAAATAGCATCTTGCACTTTTTCTTAAAAACTTTTCTGATTTGAATTCATATATATATATATAATCAAATATTAAAGATATTCTTTGTCAACATATTTTTATTTCGATCCTCTCAAATCACCAAATTTACGTAATAATATCCGGCTGGAACCGGATAATAACATTTCCGTAATTAACTGGTTCCTAAATACTTTTAGACCCCTCTCGGGCCATCATCGGTTTGGCGGGTACATTGTAAAACTGCAGTATCATTATTTTTACACTGGTAACATATTTTCAATTAGTTCTATCTATGGCAATAGTAGGAAAATACTGGTTTCAAAATTAATTTTATTGAGGTTGGGATTTTTATTTCTAATGAGAAGGGCTTCAAGAATTTGAAGTCTTTGTTTTCTATTTTGTTGTTCAAATATTGTGGTTTTTTCGGTAAGAATTTTCAAAAATTCATTTGTAAGGTAGGAATGTTTTTAGATGTGCTATTGAGCTAGTGTCGGAAAGATGCATTGTAAGTCGACTCGACAAAGTAATTGACGTTAAACCCACGTATGCATTTTTGTTTTCGATGATACCATATCCAAAAGAGAATTTAAAGTGGCACAACGCCATCTCTTTGCAAAACGCCAACCGAAGAGGCGGAAATCTCTACAGAAACACCAAAGTGAAAGTATATTCACCGGATGGAGACACAGAATATTTCGACATTGTAGCAGGAGTACTACAAGGGTACACGCTAGCCTCATATCTCTTTAGCATCTGTTTAGACTAGGTGCTTAGAACTTCGATCGACAAAATCAGAGAAAATGGCATCGAGCTGACAAAGGAAAGAAGCAGAAGGTACCCCGCAAAAACAATTACCGACGCCGACTACGCCGATGACATAGCGATACTGGCGAATACACCCAACCAAGCCGAAACACTACTGCATAGTTTAGAAGGAGGTGCCGCAGGCATTGGCCTCCATATCAATGCACACAAAATTGAATATATGTGCTATAACCAAACAGGCGACATTTCCATACTAGACGGAACCTCTCTGAAACTAGTCGACAAATACACCTACCTTGGAAGCAGTGTCTCATCAACCGAAAAAGACATCGACATACGGCTAACGAAGGCAGGGACAGCTATCGATAGGCTCTCGATCATATGGAAATCAGACCTGACCAATAAAATAAAATGCAGTTTCTTCCAAGCAGCAGTCGTATCGATACTGCTATATGGATGCACTAATTGATCGCTAACTAAACGGCTGAAGAAGAAGCTGGACGGCAATTACACAAGAATGTTGCGAGCAATACTGAACAAGTCCTGGCGGCAACACCTACAAGGCACCAACTATACGGCCACCTGCTTCCCATCACGAAAATTATCCATGTTAGAAGAACCATACACGCAGGACACAGCTGGAGAAGCAGGGACGAGCTCATAAGGGATGTGCTCCTATGGACCCCCAAATATGGCCGAACAAAAGCAGAATGACCAGCTCGGACATACATACAGCAGCTATGTGAGGATACGGGATGTAACCCGGAAGACCTGCCGGAGGTGATGAATAAGGGAGAAGTGGCGAGAGAGGATCAGGGATATCCGTGTAAGCAGCATGACATGATGATGATGATGATGATGATGACTAATTTTGAAGTTTTAGATTGATCATATTGCATGAGTTTTATTTTGTATTCGGGTTAGTGGGGAGTATGTTTCTTCAAATCAACGTTTTTAAAATATTTTCAAAACAAACTAAATGATGTCAGTAATTTATCATATTTACCAACCCCTCCGCTCGGGCAGAATATGACACAAGGTCAGTTTTTAAGCGGAGTTTAACAGGTCTTAATTCAGAGTTTTACTTCTTCTAGACTAGTTGCCTCGCCAAGGCTGAAGAACCTAGTCTGCCCTACTATTTACCCATAGCTGAAGGGAGAATAATTGGATTCATACTTTTCCCAAGGGTATTAGTGCTATGTGAAATGCAAGGTCTCGTCTAGGATTTGAACTCGTGTCACTGTGTCCATTTCCTACGACGATAACCATTACACCACGGACACCTCCTATTTTTTTAACAACCCCTCCGCTCGGACAGGATATGACACAAGGTCAACTTCAAGCAGAGTTTAACAGGGTTTAATTCAGAGTTTTCCTTCTTCTAGACTAGTTGCCTCACCAAGGCTGAAGAACCTAGTCTGTCCAACTATTTACCCATAGCTGGAGGGAGAATGATAGGATTCATACCTTTCCCAAGGGTATAAGTGCTATGTGAAAAGCAATCAGTCTCGTCCTGGATTTGTGTAGGTAATTTATAGCCATAGAATCTTTTGTAATGTAGTCACAGCATCCCATCACAAATCATCCTGATACCCGGCAACGTGACCGAGAACAAAAAGGTCAGTCAAGTGAAATCTTGTTGTAAGTGGGAGAGACAGTCAAACCGTTGTTGAGGATTTTGGAAAAGGGACAATCCTTTATTGGGAGACCAACAATCATAGCTTTAATTTTGGGGTTAGATAAAGTGCCTCAAACCCATTGGTATGGTCTATGATTCGTTGAAGAATATATATTCTGTTTTTTCGACATGAAAATTTCATTTTCCGTCTTCCTGTTTCTGAGACAGGTCCAGTGGAGAATGGTAACGTGAGGAAAAGTGAAGGGGATTTTTTCTGTAATCATGCATCTGATTTTATCATTCTTAAATAATAACGTGTTGCTATCTATTCACCTGTTTTTTGCCTTTTTATCCTCGCCAACTTTAAGATCTTGCAATTCCGAATTTCTACTAGACTTAAATATTTTCCGCCAGGGAACTAACTGCTAGACTTAACGATGTCTAGCATCCATCAGCTAGATTTGTCAGACACAGTACCTTTTTCATTAGACTTAGCTTTGTCTGGCAAAAATCCCTCTGCTGGAATGGTTTCGTCTTATATAACCCTTTGTATTAGACTTAAGATTATCTGGCACAGATCTTAAATTTATCTGGTAAAAATCACTCGGCTAGAATTGTTTTGTCTGATGTTACACTTTGAATTAGACTTAAATTTATCTGCTCAGAACTTTCAGCTAGACATGGTTTTGTCAGAATCTGCACATTTTCAAGTAGACTTAAGTTTGTCTGGCACAGACCTCTCAGCAAGACTTGGTTTTGTCTAAGAAAGAAACTTTTCTATTAGTTATAACTTTGTCGAGTACAAATCCTTCTGGTAACCATAGTTTTTTCTGGCATTGTACTTTTAATTTGACATAACTTTGTCTGGGAAAGATCCCTCAGATAGACATGGTTTTGTCTGATACAACTTTGTATTAGACTTAAATTTATCTGGCACAGATTCCTCTACTATACTTGCTTTTGTCAGACACTACCTTTTCAATTAGACGTAACTTTATCTTGCACAAATTCTCCGTCTAGACTTGGTTTTGTCAGACAATGCACCTTTTCTTTTAGACGTAACTTTGTCTGGTAAAGATCCCTATGCTTGACATGGTTTTCTCTGACACAATTCCTTCTATTAGACGTAATTTTGTCAGGTAGAGATCGCTCTGCTAGACTTGTTTTTTTCTGATACAAGACGTTGTATTAGACTTAGAATCATCTGGCATATATCGCTCTCCTAGACTTGGTTTTGTCTAAGACAGAAACTTTTTAATAGACTTAACTTAATCAGGAAAGAATCATTCTGCAAGACTTCGTTTGGTCTGACACAGCACATTTTCTATAAGACGTAACTTTCCCTAATACAGATCTCTCAGCTAGACTTGGTTTTCTCAGACAAAAAAACAATGACTTTATAATGATTATTAGAATTCCAGTTTTCTATTTTTTATGTTCTATATAAATAAAAAAAATACGTTCGGAAATCGGGACGATTCTTAAATTTTTGTTTTACCAATTACTTAAAAAATTTTGTGTACTTCCTTAACAATCACTTAACTCTTAATTTGTATTATACCTTGGTAGCAATATCTCATCAACTGAAAGCGATGTCAGCTATGACACAGATAAAGTATATCCTGCTATAGACAGTTTATCGACCATATGGACATCTGGTAAAATAAAATGAGTATTCTTCCAAGCCAAAGTCGTGTGAGTACTACTGTATGGCTTTAACAAGACGTTTGGTAAAAGAACTAAATTGTAACTCCACAATGATGCTGCGTTTTGTTTTAAAAAATTCCGGAAGCCGCACACAACAAAACAGAAGTTGCTCTGTTAATTACCTCTGATCTTGCAAACCACCAAATAATGTTCGGTATGACTAGCTGGACACTGCTGGAAAAATAAAGATGATTTTATGAGTGACCTCCTCCTATTGAATTCAACATGTACATGAACAAATCTGCGTGAGCCGACCAGCAAAAACATACATTCATCAGTCCCTTGATGACGCTGGATGCTATCTAGAGGTCTTATAAAGTGCAATAGTTTACAGGGACGGGTGGCAAATAAGTGTCAGTGGAATCCATGCTGTCGAGCCGCCTTCTTGCTGATGAATAATTGCATGATTTTCTTTGGAAGAGAATGTTTCTTAAAATATTTTTTATATAAAAATTGCTTATTTATTTTAGTTTCTCTGTTTAATGGTACTTCAACCTTCTAGGGTTATTTAGTGGTAAAGCTATCTTTGTAAAATAACTGCTGTGTAACTATTTAACCCATAGCTGTGGGGGATAATAGTTTATACGTTTGCAAAGGGTATTATATATATATATATATATATATATACATATATATATATATATATATTGTGTGGAATTGCTGGCTGCCACTTATGCATAAATGCAAAGCTCTTATGAATTGAGCACTCCAGTAGCCGATGCGCGTATATGAATATATATTTTAAAATTCCTTCATTAACGCTAAAATGATGATACGTTAGAGTTAAGTCGTCTGACTAACGAAAAATCAGTCAAGTTTCGATTACAGCTTGAAGTAACTTGCGTGTCTAGCCACACAGAAGAGTTGTGATACAAAGAAACAGCCTGTTTGTGGATGAATATATATGTATATATATATATATATATATATATATATATAAACACATACAAATTCCAATTGATAAGTGTTTGTCAATGGTCCAGGGTTCACTTCCAGGTCGAGTCATACCAAAGACTCAAAAAATTGTACTTGATGCTTCCATGTTTGACACTCAGCATGATAAGGTATGGATAAAGGGCAAAGAGGAGGAATCAAGGGAAAGGAGGAGTTTTCTTCCCTACACCTCAGTGTAGTTGCTATTGAAAAGTAAGCTTTTGGGTCATACACATACACACACACACACATATATATATCTTCAAGTTGTGCTGATAACACGGAGTTCCTTGACCCCCTCTCATCTCCTGTCTCTATTATTCATCACTGCGGGTTAGTCCTCTAGACTGTATCCAGTGTCCGCGCCGAAATTATTTATATAATTACTTGCTGGTGATTCCATGTGTAGGAGTCCATTATAAAAAAAGTCACTCATCCTTACTTCTCCTGCGGTGTTTAGCATATCTTGTTCGTCTTATTTGAATGGTTTGTGAGATGGGAAGTACGTAGTCACACAGCTGATGTTTTGTAGGGTGCTTCTTTCCATGATTCATTCAAAACAGCATGTATCATTCTTATGTAGCTTTTTTCTGTTTGTCTCATTAGAGTCAAGGTGGTTCATCCATACAGTAGTACTGAAACCGTCAGTCTGTCTTTATCCCGATATTAGACAGGACTTGAATCATTTCAATTGGTCAAAACGATTCTAGAGTTATCCTGCACGTAGATTGGTTGTCTTGAAAATCTTAGCTATTTCCATCAGTCCTGTGGCTTGCAGAAAAGAGATGAGTTCATGCCTTTCTTAAGAGAACATAAACTACCTCAGACAGAATTTGAACTTAGTTCACGAAATCCATTTTTCGTGTCGATAATTTCATATATATATATATATATATATATATATATGTATATATGATGTTTCTATTATCTGTATGTCTATCATGTACAATCTTCCTCCTATCGCCTATATACAAGGGTTAGCGTTCGTTTTTTGGTTTGACGACACGTCGGAGATTAAGATCTTTGTCTCCCAATATAAAGATAAAAAGGCTTCTAAGCAGGAAAAAACAATCACAAAAAAAGAACAAAAAAACGAAAAAAAAAAAAAAGAGTTCGTTCATTGTATTGCAAAATGCCTGGGCGCCTATCCCCACATGAGCTGCGTTGAGAAATTGGTTGAAAAAACGCAATGTATGGAAAAATAAATTATCTAGAATATATCTACCTTGGGATACAAATACACGTGTCAAATATTCACATACGTAACTAATCATAACAATGTACACATGGAATTTTAACATATATTAGTAAAAAAAAAGATTATAATACATGAAATTATATATATAAATGTATATATATATAATATATATATATATGTATATATATATATATATATATATATATATATTATATATATATTTATATATATATATATATATATATTTGTGTACAGACGTGTCTGAAAATGAATATAATGATACATAAAATTATATCATTTCATATATATATACCTATATATATATATATATATAGGTGTGTATGTGTATGCGTGTGTGTGTGCGATCGTGTGTGTATAAAATGAATATCGTAATATATTAAATTTTATAAGCATATACTTATGAGTGTGTATGTGCGTGTGCGTGTATGTGCATACGTGTGTAAAAGATGAAACTTCAGGTACACGAAGATATACAAATACACACACGCACGCACACGCACATAGATAGATAGATAGATAGATAGATAGATAGATAGATTTTCAGAAAGTGACATAGATAGACATATATAGGCATAAATTTTCACTCTCTATCTCTGTTTCTGTCTCTCGCTCTGTTCACTCTCTCTAGTTCTCTCTCTCTCGCTCTCTTCGTTTCTCTCTCTATAGCCCATCTGTGCGTCTCTCTCAGATAGATAGATAGATAGATAGATAGATATGAGTGGCAGGTTTATATTTGTCTTTATATATGCATATAGGTGCATATTTATATAGATTTATATATTTATTTAAAAAGAAATATTCGTAAAATAATTATATATATATATATAATATATATATATATATATATATATATATATATATATATATGTATGTATATGTACATATGTATGAATATGCACGTGGAATGACTGAGTTTAATATATATACACAGAAATTATATATTATATATATATATATATAATATATATATATATATATATATATATATATATCTCCCAGTACACTGAAACCGAGAGAGAATGTAGTGTACGTATGTATGAGAGAGAGAGAGAGAGAGAGAGAGAGAGAGAGAGAGAGAGAGAGAGAGAATGGATGGGATACATTTGTGTTCGCAATGTTTGCATATAATATATTTGCTACCTGGCTTGTTTTAACTTTTAATTCAATTTTGCATTTTTAGTGCTCTCTCAGTTTATATATATATATATATATATATATATATATATATATATATATATATATATATAATATTAATGCAACACACACGCACATGCATTATATATATATATATATATATATATATATATATATATTATTCCAACACATACACAAACAAACACACACACACACACACTCATACATGCATTATATATATATATATATATATATATATATATATATATATATATATATTATATATATAAAGTTGCTAATTTAGCTTTGTATTCCTCCAAACCGCATATTTTAATCTCTCCATCGGAAAAGTTCTAGCGTAAAAGTTTTCTCGTAAAAACTCTGTTTCCTGTATAAAGATCTACCCCCAAAATATCACGAATATATATATATATATATATATATATATATATAATACGCACTTAATAAGAAGAAAAGTTGGACACCGTAGTCGCTTTGTATATATGCATATATATGCATATTTTTGTGTTTCCCATGTCTATTGTCTAAGAAACACACACACACTCACACACACACACACACACACACACACACACACATATATATATATATATATATATATATACATATATATTGTAATTATATATGTAATTCATTTATAATCCATTCATATGTTTATATATTAAATTCAATACATCTATCAAGATAATATCTTCTGCATTAGCATATCTATATTATCACGTATCATATTATGATCTAATCATATCCTATGACGATAACATAATACAAATTTAAAAGATCCAATCATATTATCATGTCATTATTACGACTATCATGTAATAAAATAATTTTATAATCATAATTTTACGCCTGTTTTTTTTTTTTTTTTTTTTTTTTTTTGCAAGGAAATGTTGAAAAATTCTCAGCCAGACCAAGACGAGCATTAGAACCATGAAATGTCTTTTAAATATTCCTATCGAATTTATTATTATTTACTCTTTAGAGTTTTTCACATCAGTATTAGCTGATGGTTTTTTTTACTGAAGTTTGAGTTACAGCAATTCTCCTCAAGACTCCAGGACTCGTCTCAGTATGCTGGCAGTTCTCAGTAATGCTGTCATTTGGATACTCTCTACCCGTCCGCCAACTGCCAAGTCCTCCAGGCCTTTTAATAATCCTTTAGTTATTGTGCCAAAAGCACCTATCACTATTGGTATAATCATCACTTTCATATTCCAGATCTTTTTCAATTCTCTAGCAAGGTTGAGGTACTTATCCTTTTTTCCACATTCTTTCAGTTTTATTATTATTATTATTATTATTTACTCCTTTACAGATTTTCACATTAGTATCAGCTGATGGTTTTTCACTGGAGTTTGAGTGAGAGCAAGTCTCCTCAAGTCTCCAGGACTCGTCTCAGGATTCTGGCCGTTCTTGTCAATGCTGTCGTTTGGATAGTCTCTACCCGTCCATCAACTTCCAAGTTCTCCAGGCCTTTTAATAATCCTTTAGTTATTGTGCCTAAAGCACCAATCACAATTGGCACAATCGTCACTTTCATGTTCCACAGCTTTTTCAATTCTCTTGCAAGGTCGAGGTACTTATCCTTCTTTTCACTTTCCTTCAGGTTTATTCTGTGGTCCGCCGTGACAGCAAAGCCGACAATTTTGCAAATTCTCTTTTTTGTTGATTATTATACGGTCCGGTCTCCTGGCCGGGATTAGGTGATCCGTTTGTATGTTAAAGTCCCATAGGAGTTTATGCGATTCTTTTTCTATGACAGGTGCCGGGTTGTGCATATACCATTCGTTTGTATGGTCGAACTGAAATTTCCTGCACATTTCCCAATGGATCACTCTGCCGACCCAGTCATGTCTCGCCTTATACTCCTTCTGCGCTAGTTTGCTGCATTCGCTTATTATGTGATTGATCGTTTCGTCTGTATCACCGCATAGCCTACATTTACTGTTTTGTTGCGTCTTTTCTATTCAAGCTTTGATATAATAGGTTCTTATGGCGTTGTCCTGTGCTGCTATTAGGAGGGATTCCGTTTCTCTCTTAAGGTTTCCTTTTCTTAGCAAGGTCCAGGTTTTCTGGTGTGAGATGTTGTTTATTAGACGTTTAAAGCGGCCATAGAGTTGTTTTCCCTCCCATTTTTGTTTCCTAGTTGTTGTCATTCTTTCGTCTATCGTGTTGTCCGTATCATTTCTGATGGTTGTGATCAGTCCTCGTTCGTGTTTTTCTATGTAGTCTTCGAGCCTTTGTTTCGATGCGTCAACGGTGTCTTCGATGCTGGCAAGTCCTCTTCCTCCCTCTTTTCTAGATATATATAGTCTGTCAACGTCGTCGCAGGGGTGTAATGCCTTATGCATAGTCATTAGTTTTCTTGTTCGTTGGTCCATTTGTTTCAGTTCGTCTCTGGTCCCAAGTATTTATTCCTTTGATGAGATTTCTGCAGGAGAGTTTTGTCTCGAGTAGTTTTCTCGTTCTCTTGAGATATTCTTTTCGGATCGTGTCTTTCATTTGCACTTGTTTGATGGTTTCAGCCTCTAAGATCCCCAAGTATTTGTAGGTTTCATTTTCTTCGAGCGTTTTAACTTTGTCGTGATTTGGTAGTTCGATTCCGTCAGTCATATGTCGTTTGCCACTTTTCATAATGAGCATGACCGATTTTTCTATGCTAAATTCCATTCTATGTCCTGACTGTATATTCTAACGGCGTGTATTAGAGTTTCCTGTTCTTTTTCATTTTTAGCAAATAATTTAATGTCATCCATGCACATTAGGTGGTTAATCTTCTCTTGCGATCTGCTGAGTTTGTATCCGGCTGCACATTTTTTGAGTATGTGGTTCAGTGGTATCATGGGTATTATGAATAGTAAGGGCGATAGTGCATCTCCTTGGAAAATGCCTCTTTGGATCTTTGTTTCAGCTATGCTTCTTCTTCCTGCTGTCAGCTCCACTCTCCAGGTTTTCATAGTCTGTTCGATGAAGTTTATGACTTCATGTGATATCTTGTACATTTTAAGACAGTGTACTATCCAGCTTTGTGGGACCTATCATATGCCTTTTTCTAGTCAATCCAGGCCATAGCTAGATTTTTCCGTCTTGTCTTGCTCTCATTTAGGATGTGTTGATCTTTGTAGAGTAATTCTGCTGTGCCTCTGGATCCTTTGCGGCATCCATTCTGTTCGTCAGGGAACAATCAGCGGCTTGTAGTAGATCTTTTCCCTTATTAGTGCTGTTAGTATTTTCCACATCATTGGTAGGCAGGTTATGGGTCTGCAATTATTTGGAGCAGTTCCTTTGCTTGGGTCCTTTTGGATTAATATAGTCTTTCCTTTGGTCATCCATTCAGGTACTTGCGCGCCTTGTAAGCATCTGTTCATTTCTAGTGCTAGTCTGTCGTGAATGGAGGTGAATTTCTTGAACCAGAGGCCATGTATTCCATCATGGCGCTTTCCAGGTTGATATTCTTTTTAGTGTTTTTTTGAGCAAATCGACGTGTATTTCCATTTTGGGGCGTTCTTCAAGCCCCTCTAGTTCTCTTGTAATATTGTTTACCCATTCAGTATCTTCGTTGTTTCTTTAGTTGCCATATTTTTGTCCAAAATCGTTCGGTTTTATTTATATCCGTGTCACCCCCTCCTAATTGTTGGTAGAATTTTCTTTCGTTGTTTTGGAATGTCCTTTTGGTCTGTATAGTTTTACCCTTTGTCGATATCTCTTTAATCTTCGTTCTTTGGCCAGTACTTTCTGGTTTATTTCCTCAAGTTATACGGTTATTTTTTCCCATGTTGCCTGTTCCTTCTTCCCGCTTATTTCAGCGCCTCTCTTTCTTATTATTCGGGCTTGTTTTCTTATATTTTTTTATTTTGAGGGGATCCCAATTTTCTCACTACCTAATTTTACCCCGGCCTTGATAAGTTCATTATTATTATTATTATTATCATTATTCATAATTTCATATCCATCACAATATTGACTATAGTATTCATTTAATATATTGAATATATGTTCATATATTATGTAAAAATCCATAATATAACTCATAGAATATATATATATATATATATATATATATATATATATATTTGTATCAATATATACAAAAATTGATATAGATCAAATGTTATATATATATATATATATATATATTAGAATAAGTTATAATACATATGAAAAATAACCAAACATTTCCGCAAGGAAGGCATTTGTAGTGTTATGTTTATCTTCCTAGGAAAAGTTCAAATCCTGGCCTAGGCTCTTTCACTAAGTCCTAATACACTTGGGAAAGGCTATAATCCAAGTAATCTCTCTCTGATTACAAGTAAATAGTATTAAAAAAACTAGTGTATTTCATTTTGATATCGCAACTAATCTAGGAGAAAGAAAACTCTGAATTTCTATTCTGTTAAGCTCCGATTAAAAATTGGCCATGTGCCACATTCTGTTCATTCAGAGGGTTTCAGTAGATATATACCCAGCCATCTCCAAAATTTTCATTTTTTTGGTGGTTTTGTAAAGTAAACTATCGTTGATGTTTTGTAAATTGTAATAAAAGCTCGATAATTGGATTCTATATATATATATATATATATAAGTTGGCGACCTCAGTCGAGGGTGACTCGAAAGCTCCCTTTTGAATAGCTACTACAACGAGGTGTAGGGAAAGGCACTACTCCATTCCCTGGATTGCTCTACTTTACAATTGAGCCTTATCTCATAATGCTTAGTGTTAAGCAAGGCGGCATCAAGTAGCATTTTTTGAGTCTTTGGTATGACTCGACCGGGAATTGAAACCCGGTCTTCCAGACCATTGAGAGAACACTCTACTCATTAGGCCAATGACATAATGAGTAGCCTTACTTATAGTAAGTTGGCGACTGTAGTCAAGGGCGACCAGAAGGCTCCTTTTTCAATAGCTACTACATCAAAATGTAAGGGAGGGCGCTACTCCTTGCCCTGGATTGCCCTACTTTACCCTTGATACGTACTTTATATTGCTGAGTGTTAAGCAAGGAGGTATCAAGTACCATTTTAAAAGTTTTTGGTATGACACGTCCTGGGATTGAACTCGGGTCTCCCGGACCTTTGGCTAACACTGTACCCACAAGGATAACGATATATATATATATGTATATATATATAGATAGATAGATATTTCATTGGACATTATAGCATTTTCGTCTACATATTTTTATTTATGTTCCCGTATCGATTTTATATCAGGCGAGAAATGATTAATAAACTTTTCATGTTCCCGTATCCATTTTATATCAGGCGAGAAATGATTAATAAACTTTTCATGATTAATTGGTTCCCTAGTACTTTCTCGTGTAATATAATGGCCGAGGGATTTCGTTTTATGCCTTTGGGTTTAGTTAGGCTGAGAACCTTTCGGCTCAGTGCAAGGGTTACTTAGGTTCAACATTAACGTAGGTGTTCACGCGTGCGGGCGGAGCGGACGAGTCCCTCAGAGATGTCACGATGGCCCAGAGGGGAGAATGCGGGTGACGTCACGCACCGGAAGCGCACGGAGTATTTGGGGGATTTTGAAAAAGTCAGTTAGTTGAGTTGAGAACAAGACACCGAACGACTTTCGGGGCTCGCAGAGGTCAGACGAATTGGAGCGAGATTGTGGGGGGGGGGGAGCAGATGGAAAAGCCAGAATAGTAAAAATGTGTATCTCTCTCCTTATGTCGAAGAACCTTTAATCTCAAAGGTAATAAAAAGTTTCGTACCTGAACTAAGAAGTCGTAAGTGTTTTTCGTGTTTCGGGATTCCTATGTTCTATGTATATATGTTATGAACATTGGATGGACGTTTTACGCATATCCGTATCATGGGTATGGTACACTCGTTGATCTTGGTCCACCATCAGGGGTGTGTATATTGCAAAAGTAATATAACCTTTGCGTGTACTTTGTAAGAACTGAGTGTTTATTGTTTATACTGGTGCATTGTTGTAGTGTTTATTTTAAATTTAGTTCTATGAATAACATATATATGTTGTTGTGAGGGATGATGAGAGGTGTAGGAGGAGTTAAGAAGTCAATACACCAGAGTTGATTGGCTAATGGGTTAGGGTTAGGGTTACTATGTTGAGGTTTTAAGGGCGTTCAGCAAGAGATTCTGTCTGAAGAGACCAGCACTCTTCAAATCGGTTCAGTGATATTTCCACTAGGACAATACACCAGTCCACAACTCCATCCTTGTCACAGACTATTTGAGCAAGATGGGCATCAAGACAGTTCCACACCGTCTCTATAGTCCAGACGTTGCTCCCTGTGACTTTTGGTTATTCCCTAAGCTCAGAGGCTGTCGTTATGAGACAATTGAGGAGATTAAAGAGGCTGTGACGAAGGTCATTGACACGCTCACACAAGAGGACTTCCATGGGGCCTTGTAGAAGTAGTTGAAGCAGTACAAGTGCATTGCAGCCGGAGGAGATTACTTTGAAGGAGACTAGAGTTTCATGTGTGTATTGTCAATAAAAGTGGCCATACGAAAGGAGACTGGAAACTTATCGTATGCTCCTAGTATATGGATCTGGCAATAAATAACTTACAATGGTTGATATGCCATAAAACCAAACCAAACATGTTTTTATATCTTTTCTGGTTAAAATTCATTGCTTTTCCCACCGTATACACACACACACACACACACACACACACACACACACATATATATATATATATATATATATATATAGATAGATAGATAGATAGATAGATATGCATAACAAAAATAATTATATGTGTAAACGTTTATCGAAAAATTTGGTTCTCAAATAATTCTATTTCTCTTTATAAACGCCTGATAGATTACTTAATATTTTGATATATACTTCGCAAAATAATCTTCTGAACATAATATGATATGATTTTATAAAATCATTAATGTTACCTTCTATTCTTAGTAGATATGTTAAATTTTATGAGGAAAATATTATTAAACGAAAGCATAAATGATTACTGGTTAAATCATTGCAATTTCACACACACACACACACACACACACACACATATATATATAATTTACTTCATAGTAAACCGTCGGATTAAACTGGCAAAGGTAGAAATAATTAGTTAAGCACTAATAAAGACAGGTAGATATATTATGAAATATTTATAATAGATGAATATTAACTAGAAATATAAATATTAAGATAGATAGATAGATAGATAGATAGATAGATAGATAGATGTGAAAACACACACATACACACATTTACATATATATATATATATATATATGTAGAGAGAGAGAGAGAAGAGAACGAGGGAGAAGGTAGAGAGACAACTGTTATACAGCTGTCTCTCTACCTTCTGTCTCTCTCTATATCTGTCTCTCTACCTCTTTCTCTCTCTCTCTCTATATATATATATATATATATATATATATATATATTATAATTTATATATATAATTTACTTCATAGCAAACAAATAGTCGGATTAAACAGGCAGAGGTAGAAATAATAACGTTTACACTGATAATAACATGTAGATATATTATGAAATATTTATAATAGTAATATTAACTGAAAATATAAATATTAAGATAGATAGATAAATAGATAGATGCGATATAATCATCTTAAAACACACAGACACACACACACATATATTTGAAAAAATATTTTTTCATCATACAACGTGTGAAAGCATGTGTGATACCTTGCCCTCATCAGCCGCCAACCTGGGGTGATAATACAGTTTGGGTAGCTGAAGGCGGTATTGCCACTCCTGGCGCTCCCAAGCACCGGACAGGGTATTAAGAGAATTATATATATATATATATATATATATATATTTATATATATATGTGTAAAGAAAAATTGACAACAAATAATCCAAATAGAAAGTGGGGATTTATAGAGAAACAAAGTCAGTCGACACTATAGCGTTTCGGTTCTGCTGAGCCATCATCAGGACTGTGAGGGGTTTTATTAGTGATGTTAAGTGTAAATGGATGTATAAAAAGTGTAAAAATATATAAAAATTTGGAAACGGCCAATTTTTCTTGTCATAAACAGCCAACTTTTCTTGTTGTACAACTTTTCCAAATTTTTATATATTTTTACACTTTTTATTCATCCGTCTACACTTAACATCACTAATAAAACCCCTCATAGTCCTGATGATGGTTCAGCAGAATCGAAACGCTATAGTGTCGACTAACTTTGTTTCTCTATAAATCCCCACTTTCTATTTGGATTACTTGTCAATTTTTCTTCACAAATTGTCGGATTACTATCCATTATTTTCTTCCATATATATATATATATATATATGTTGCAGAGTCACAACCAACTATACGTATACATATACAGGCAGAAACATAGTCAACACAATAATGACGAGCGAACACGTTTCTTTAGAAAAATATACCTCTCACTTTATTCGAAAGGGTTGCGAAAGGGTTATGTCTGAGAGGTGAGTTGGAGACTGAACAAAACTGCAACATATTGACCCCCAGCTCTTCTGGCTATAGCAGCACTTCTTTCCTATTCTGCTGGGCTTCTCAAACGGGGGTCACTGAGGGCCTATCTCTCTGCTGGGTCTGGTTCTCACTGCCTCGAACTGCAAAAACTGATTCCAAACTCCAAACTTCCTGTCGCGCCGGGTTATATCATTGTTTGACACCCACCTGCTTCCTGTGAGCGTCACATTTGCACCGAATTCAACCCATCCACAGTCAAGGTTTTCTCCTGATATCTTCGACCAGATGCACCTGTTCCCTGATCGACGGCTGAGTCGGAGGTCAATATGTTACATATATATATACTCCAGATTAATGAAGAGCAGAGACTACATTAGACGTTAATCTTCATTTTTAGTGTGCAGGTTGTGATTAAAAAAACGCGTTTATTTTAGGCCGTTGATGTTATTACGCGTTTACAGTAACCGTTTCTTACGTAAAAACACGGGAATGGTGGTTCTGCATGTATTTCATTCATGCTGAAAACTTTTCGCTTTCGACCAACTCCAACTTTATGCATATTGCGCCGCGGTTTGAAGACGATTTGGGGCAACTTTCAAACTATGGCCAGAATCCTAGTTTTGAAAGAAACGAAATGACTGAGTGTTCAAGAAAACCACGAGAACCAATGTCAATAGGAATCACAGGGCATATTCAACCCTTTTCCATGCAGTCGGCATACAGTGTCTCTTATCGGTTTTTCTTCCGCTCGTGTGCTTCCTCCCGGTTTTCTTCACAGGGGACAGTCAATTCTATGAGGAGGAAACTCTTCTTTGAATCGGACCATGCTGCAATGTCCGGCCGCTTTTCTGTTTGAATAATTTGAACTCGAAATTGTAGAGATGTATTGAGATCCGCTGAAACTTTCCAGTCACTAGCTCCGTTCAGTTGCTTCATATTAGGATTTTTTGGTTTCCTCACAGGACATTCACCTTCCTTGAGAAACTGAATTATGGGTTCCTTGGCTGTAACAGTTTGCTGGTTTGATGTCTCACATTGTGCTCTTAAAAACTCGATTACCATCTCTAAGATGTTGTTTTGTCGCAATGTGTATATCTGAAGCGATTGTGGATATGCAGATAGTTCGTGACGCAAGGTAGCCCGATCACTTTTATACGACAAGCACAGATCCGAATCGGTATATCCCCATAATTTTTGGTTGGTCGCATTTGGTAAAAGATCATAAGTAGAGCGAAGAAGTAATGATATCCCTAAAAACATGTATATATATATCTGGGGCGGAGACGGGACTTGTGCAACTGGTGCCCGGCACAACCAATAACTCGGTCAATGTTATTCAAAATTGATTAAAAATCATCCATTAATTTCAAGCAAACATACTTAGTCTGATCTCAATTAAATTACGTATCTATTCAAGTTTCGATAACTAAATAGCCAAAAGTTCATAAATATATCTGGGAATAATACAACGATGCTGTTTTGAACGGATGGTCTTTGTCCGGCCACCGTCAGATTCATTGAACATCCCATAAAATCGGCTACAATGTTGAACGCGCAATCCGTGCCAGGCACTAGACCCTTATAATAACAGTAATGTTAGAGAAATCCGCTTTTGGCTGTAGCCAATAGCAAGAGCAACTCAAATCACCGTGCTCAAAAATCTTAGCACATTCTGACTGCTGATGGATTTTTTGGGAAGAGGGAGAGGGACAGAGAGAGAGAGGGAGGGTAGGAGATTATAGACGTCATCATCATCGCTATGGTAAATGTTGGTTAAACGGCGTGTTTTAATTCGTTTTTTCACTAACAGATCTCTATTTTTTTAGTGAATGTTACATATATTACATTCTGTAACTAAAATTTGTTTATTTGAATACATTTTCAATAAATAATCTTTATTTTAAGAGAAATTGAAACTACTAGCTGTGTCTGTGTATATTGTCATCAGTTTCTTTATTCTAATAAACATATTTTTCTCGTCATAGTAATGAACATCTCTTTTCTTCTATACTTTTGAAAGGAAAAAAATTATGTTATCTACTGTATTAACAAGACTACAAATTATATAGTATCTTGATTGTTTACAAAAAA
This sequence comes from Sepioteuthis lessoniana, assembly GCA_963585895.1. NCBI lineage: Eukaryota > Metazoa > Mollusca > Cephalopoda > Myopsida > Loliginidae > Sepioteuthis > Sepioteuthis lessoniana. The sequence continues at coordinate 48,262 of CAUZXS010002890.1, read as the reverse complement.
AAAACACCATGCAAGGTACGTTTGTCAATCTGTGCTATACAATGGAGAATCACGCAATAGCAACTATGATGACTTACTTTGGGTCCACGGACCACGGGTTGGAAACTGAAGTTGACAGAGGGTGGGGGGGCATGAGTAGCAAAAATAGGCTAAGATCGCCACTGATATATATATATATGCGTGTGCGTGTATGTGTGCGTGTGTGTGTGCATATATACTTTTATCATGTATTCATACCACATATCTATCTGTTCGTGTATATACATATATATCTGCGTATGTATGCGCGTTGTGTGTGTGTGTGTGCGTGTGTGTGGTTGTTTGTATGTGTTTCTATGTGTGTATATCAAAGCATACATTTTATAATAAAACAATCTGTCTATGTATGTGTGTGTGTGTGTGGGTACTAACCATGTACACATTCATATTGGTATCGTAATTAATTTCTCTAAGCGAAAGTCCTCTTCTGTACAACTGAACGTATTTCCAGTTTTATTTTTTCCCCCGACTCCATTGTCTGCTGAACAATACTCCAAACACGATTTGAACGTGTCATAATGATAAAATGCAGGTCCTTCGACATATTGCGACAGGGCGGGCATGCGCACGCAGAAGAGAAGTCATCATCTATTCCAATGTGTTGCTTTTGGCCATGCGTGTTCCCGGGTTATCTACTCGTCTTCTTACGTCGTAGGAGCCGACACGACCTTCTCAGGCGATGGAACACGAATCTATCTCACTGTAGACACGCCGTCTTTTGTTAACTATCTACCCAGATGTACTTTTAACCCCTCCTCCATATATATATATATATATCAAAAAGCATATTTTTATATATATATATCTTTTTGATATTTCAATTCTACTCAGGAAGAAGCATTCAAAAATGAAATTTTAATTTTTGAATCTGCCGTTTTTTTTTTGTTTTTTTTTCGATTTCGTTTCAACAAGAAAATAGTGTACACGATGACATTTATATGTGATTATTAATCGATGTTTCTAAAACTTTTAGGCAATCTTCAGGCATTTATAATTTTAAACAGGTGATTTTTTTTCCTTTATGTAAATTAATATTATGAAAAATATGTAAAATAAAAATTATAGATTCATGTCAAACAAATTAATTCTTCTCACCATATAAACCAGTTATCCTACACAAGCGAATACTTCCACACACACACACACACACACACACATATATATATATATATATCATCCTCATCATGTCGTGCCACTAGCACGGATACCCCTGACCCTCTCATGCCACTTTTCCCTCTCGTTCTCTGATAGGTCTTTACGGCTACATCCCGTATCCTCACATAGCTGATGAATGTATGTTCGTGTTGGTTTTCCTGCTTTTGCCCGGCCATATGTGGGGGTCCATAGGAGTACATCACTTATGAGCTCGTCTCTGCTTCTCCAGCAGTGTACTGCATGTCTGGTTCGTCTAACTTGGATAGTGTTCGTGATGGGAGGCAGGTGGCCGTATAGTTGGTGTCTTGTGGGGTGTTGCCACTAGGATTTCTTCAATATTGCTCGCAGCATTCTTGTGTAATTACCGTCTAGCTTCTTCTCCAGCCGTTTTGTTAGCGTTCATGTAGTGCATCCATACAGCAGTATCGATACGACAGCTGCCTGGAAGAAACTGCGTTTTATTTTATCGGTCAGGTCTGATTTCCATATGATCGATAGCCTATTGATAGCTGTTCATGCCATCGTTGGCCGCGTGTCGATGTATATATATATGGAAGTATTAAAACAATACATTTTAACAAGGCACAGAGGATGGTTTAACTAAAAACCGAAACGTTTAACGTGGTGGGAAATATTATCGTATACAAATAAATACACCCTTTTAATATTTTCATGTACGGCAACCTACCACGCATCACGAAAACTATCAAAATTAGACAAACCAGACATGCGGGATACTGTTGGAGAAGTAGGGAAGAACTCATAAGCGATGAACTCCTGTGGACCCCTTCACATGGACAAGCAAAGGCAGGACGACCAGCGCGAACCTATATACAGCAGCTCTCTACCCATACGGGATCTAGCCTTGAAGACCTTCTGGAAGCAATAGACGATAGGGAAGGGTGGCGAGAGTGGGTCAGGGATATCCGTGCTGATAGCGTGACATTATAATGATATATATATATATATATATATATATATATATATATATATATATATATATTTAGCGATGCATTATAACAATGCATTCTAACATCTCACTGAAGATGGTTTAACTGAAAACCAAAAGGTTAAACGGGGATGGGGCTTATTATCGTATACAAATAAATACATCCTTTTAATATTTTTCATATATATATATATATATATATATATATATTGTAAATTGCAGTGGGAAAATTCATGTAGCATTGTAACCGACTTCTTGATTTTTAGCTAAAAATTCATATGTCATATTTATACCTCCAGTAAAGGTCAACAGCTTAACTTACAGGGTGGAACGATAAAATTGTCATCCTAGAAAAGAAGACATAATTCCATTTCAGTTTAATGAAAACCGGTTTTCTTTTTTTGTTGCAGACCATGTACTAGTTGACCAGTTGTTTACAAATCCCAAGAGTGATAGGAGCCTTCTATCATGTCTGAAAGTGACACAATGTTCATCGTGCGAGATCGGAGATGCGCCGCTGTACAACTCATGCTCTCTACCGATCCAAATTATGACAACAGGACCATTACCAGCACCCTTAAAATGCAAATCTGGATTGCCACGAATAACAGGGACCTGCCCAGGGTGATGAAAACAAACTTTTCGGCTACGGTTATGGTCTTTGGTGTGGTTTCAAGTGAGGGCCACATCATGCCACCTTACATCTTCAAAGTCAGCTTGAAAGTCAACCCCAAAGTGTACCTGGATATGTTGAAGAGTGAGGTGATCGCCTGGTGCAATCAGGTGGCCAGTGGCAGACCCTGGGTGTGGTAGCAGTACTCGGTGCCGACCCACAAGTCCAAATAGACCCAGGCTTGGCTTCAGAAGGAGTGCTACGACTTTCTACCCTTCTCTCAGTTGCCCCCCTCCTCCCTCGACCTGAACCCGCTGGACTACTTCGTTTGGTCATACGTCGAGAACATCACCAACATGACCTCCCACAACACCAAAGCCAGCCTGATCATCGCCATCTGCCGAGTATTCGCTGAGCACCCACCGGCGCTTGTGGAAAAGGCATGCTTCCAGTTCCGGATCCGTATCGAGGCGGTGATTGAGGCTGAAGGCGGCTACATTGAATAGATGTCATCTCTACTCCATAATCAAGTTACCCGAACTGATTTTTTCAATAAAAGTTTTAAAATAAATCTGTAGTTTTGTTTTCTTCGGGACGAAAATTTTATCGTTTCACCCTGTAGATGTCAGCTCTACTACATAATCAAGTTAGCTGAATTTATTTTTTCAATAAAAGTTTTAAAATAAAGCTGTAGTGTTGTTTTCTTTAGGACGACAATTTCATCGTTCCACCCAGTAGATGTCAGCTCTACTACATAATCAAGTTAGCTGAATTTATTTTTTCAATAAAAGTTTTCAAATAAAGCTGTAGTGTTGTTTTCTTTAGGACGACAATTTCATCGTTCCACCCTGTAGATGTCAGCTCTACTACTTAATCAATTATGTACTCCAAACTCGAGTTTAAGGTGATAATGCTCGAGGACATCTACTGGAGTGATGGTATCGGGTGTATATTGATTATTACGTGTACTCTTACACTAACTGACCGCTCAGTGGTTAAAGTTTTGATTTCAGCCGTTTCGTATAAATCGAACCCTAGAGAATAGATGTACATATTTTATATATTTTTTAAGTAGAGGAATTAATATTGTGAATTGAGTAGACACTGCTGATGAGACCTAATAAGGTCGAAACAGCTGTCCAGTGTTCCCGTATGTCCTGCGAAAGGTGTTCGGCGGATTTTCTGGTCATGGTAATTCAATTCACAATATTAATTCCTCTACTTAAAAAATAAAAATATGTACATCTATTCCCTAGCCCCTGAGGTATAATAATTACGTGGATGCGTATTTCTCAGCTTCTTGGGAAGACGTGGCTCAGTGGCGGGAGGAATGTGTCCTCTGGAAAGAGTACGTATGTAACTTGCAGGACACATTTAGGTTATTTGCCCGCGCAATTACCATGACGAGTTGATTTGGCGTCACTAGTGTGCGATATGAACAGATGACTCAGTTGTAAAGTTTCAGCACTAGAATATGTGGTCGCTGGTTCGATCTCCAGTGGTGGAGATTACGGTATACACTGCTGATGAGACCTAATGAGGCCGAAATAGCTGTCCAGTGTTCCCGTATATCGTGCGTAGGTGTTCGGCGGATTTTCTGGTCATGGTGATTCAATTTACGATATTAATTTCCTCTACTTAAAAAATAGAAATAGATATGTACATCGAGTCCTTCGTTGTTGTCATCGAAGGAATCAGGCTTTGCTGTGAAAATGGAAAACGAGTTGCCTCTACTCGGGTCAGTTAGAGGTCACAGTAAAGAAGTCTCTCGTCATTCTCTACGACATATTAATCCTTGAAAGTCAGCATTAAAATCTTGGCATTTATATGGGCACGAACACTGGACTCCGGTGGCGATTAGTGTTGCATAGCCGTAATACATATACACATATACATACGGAAACAAAATCAACAATAATGACGAACGAACACACTTCTTTAGAAAAATATACCTCTCACACTTGTTGCGAAAGGGTTGGGAAAGGGTTGTGTGTGAGAGGTGAATTGGAGACTGAACAGATTGCAACATATTGACCCCAAGTTCCTCTGTCTTTAGCAGCACTTCTTTCTCATTCTGCTGGGCTGTTCAACTGGGGGTTCTGAGGGCCTAACCCTCTGCTGGGTGCTGGTTCTCTCTACAGCATCTTATCTCCAACTAACTCAACCAGTCTGAGGCACCGGGTTATATAATTGTTTTACATCCACCTGCTTCTTATGGGCGTCACATCTGCACCCAATTCAACCCGTCCACAGTCAAGGATATACCCTGATATCTTCGACCGGATGCACCTGTTATTTACACAGGTGCATCTCTTATTTGACAACTCGGTCATGGGTCAATATGCAACATTAGGAAGATACAAGGAATTTAAGAACAGAAGTGTGTTTGACAAATCAATTTACAGTAATATGATTAATTTTATCAAGTTATTCATTTGTCATCAGTAAAATGCCAGGAATGGTTTCTAGCCTCACTAAACAAGGAATTAAAGGTTCTTTCCGGATACTGACCATTCTACTCAAGATAAACCAAAGATTACGCTGTAAATTCCCTGGAAATAGACATTAATTAATTATTCTTTTGTATATTTGTCAAGATTTGCGCTGAAAGATATACAAAGGCATCACAATACTTTTTTTTTTTTTTTTAGATTTATGGATTTGTGAGGTATTCAGCAATGTACCGGATCCTCGTATCACAAATGGAAGAATATTAAATGCAATGTAACATGGCACGAGCCAAATTCTAATCATCAAATTTTTATTTTAGTCGTATAGAGACAATTAATATCGTAACTTCTAATCTGAAATTGAATAGAAAAAGGCACAGTATACTCGTAGAACCATGCATCAACCAGAATTATTCCGACCCAAAGTTGAACAAAAATGTCAAGAGGTAACCCCAAAGGATTAAAAGAAAGTGATACAAACATTAATTAATCCATTGATTAATTATTTTCTGCATGTTTGTCAGTACACATCTTTGGAAAATGCACAAAACTTTACCTCCCAAAATTTAACTTGGAATGTACGTGAAGTATTTGAGAACGTTCCACAACTGGGTCGTAAAGGAGAAAAGATCAAATTTGCAGCCCTATATGTTGAGAAAAGCAGACGTTGAAATTCACTCCTCTCGGCGACCACATAGGGCCACCCCACTTTATATTCCAAACCTAATAAGAGCAAGTGGTTTTCCCCTTTTTGCTGTGTGGACATTTATATTTGTTCTTTAAACGCTTGTGACTCTTGTATAGCCTAGGGAGGGAACTAAGTTCCCCACTCGTACTATGTACAATTATTGTATTGATGGACTTGTTCTGTTTCCTACCGAATATTCTGTGATACGTTACTCTTTTGGGGATAACCTAATGTGTTATAAGAAACGGGGTGTTGCCTGCGAATTAACGCCTCGTTAAATCTTATATATTAATCACAGTGACTTAAACCCGAAAGTGAACAGATAGATTAATAGGTGACCCCTAAAGGATTACAAAAACTGGCGTCCAATTTATGTCGCTTATCCTATTTACCCAACCCCTCCGCTCGGGCAGGATATGACACAAGGTCAATTTTTAAGCGGAATTTAATAGGTTTGAATTCAGAGTTTTCCTTCTCCTAGACTAGTTGCCTCACCAAGGTTGAAGAACCCAAGGGTATTAGTGCTATGTGAAATGCAATCAGTCTAGTCCAGGATTTGAACTCGCATCGCCGTGTCCATTTCCTACAACGATAACCATTACACCACGGGCACCTCCAATTTATGTCATTTATGATGATCTGGAATAACAGTGGTAATGGTATGTCTACCTATTTCTTCTCTTAGTGTCTAAGGGTCAAAGCATTCCTGAACTAAATATTCAAGATATTGATTTAAACAATGCCCCACATTGTTTTTACGTATGCAAAAATGATTATGAAAAACACAGTTCTTTAAATTAGATAAATTTTATTCATTAAACTTGAAAAAACTTAAGTTAGTAGTTAATTGGCATTTGGCGTATGTCCCTACAACCAGACGAGTATGGCACATGAGCATTCCCCCAGAAGAGGGCGGTCCAGGTGCCAGGCAATAAATCTAGCCTCTCCGGAAACCAGAATAAAGAAAGTAGTTAACTGAGCGTTAATAACCCCCAATTTGGTATTAACAAGAAGATAGGTCATAGCCTTTGCCTCGTTTAAAACTAGATAACACACACACACACACACACACACACACACACACACACATATATATATATATATATATATATATATATATATATATTTATTGCGTGCGTGTGTGTGTGTTTAAACAACCTTTCGATCAGTACATCAAAATCGAGTGAGGATGTAAATTTATGATGCTGATAAATGTGTGCAATGCAAGTCAATAATAATCAGCCATAAAGAATGTTATATCAGTACAAGCATTGGGATTAAATTGCCTAAGAAGGTTTATATGCCTTTAAAAAGAGAAACCAAACCAAACCAAACCAAACCAAACCCTACAACCTGTGAACTCCTAATCCTTCTGAATTGGACAATTCAATCTAACGAGTCGTCGAGCGGTCCTACAATAACAAGTATTTGTTGAAAGCTGCTATTATAGGAGTTGATAGTGAATCATTTGTCTTGAGCTTCCAGTCACATCTAAAGACGTCTCAAGGCAACCCTTGAGGATGAAGTGGTTTTGTTCAGTAGCATTCGTTTGCCGGCATGAAAAAAAAAAATTGATAATTTTTTCGACGAAATCTTAAAGCCTATATTTAAAAAATAAATTAGAAATGTAAAAATATTTTTCTCAAGTTTTCTATTTTTCTTTTTTATGCAGAAAGAAATGATACCAAATTTCTAACTTAAAATTGAAATATCTATTTTCCTCTCTTATTAGCAAAACTGACTTTTAATTGGTCTGATTCTGCATTTTCTTTAAATGGTTTCGCCAATTCATTTACCTAAAAAATTTGATGAATAGATCGAACCCAAACAGATATTAGCACTTCGGGTTAGAGTAGACCTGAGAGTAATGGCAATATAGGGATACTCAATATTCCCCTAAGGATCAAGGCTGGAGCTTCACCATCAGATATTTTAGTGTTATATCAGGACACTCGTTGGTGGTGGGGGTTACAAATCTGTATTTTATAGCCCCCTGCCAACTTGCTAATGTAGTTTAATATCATAACCAGAGCATCCTTTTTGCAGTGGGGGTTTTATCTTCCTACCGGTGATTCACGCTGAGTGTTATGACCTCTGTAGATTGGGCGACAAATAAGTGAAAGATTGTCCTGAGAACATTAATTTTACCGTTCTTTTTCTGATCGCCAAAATAAGATTAAAAAAACGCCATCTTTTTTAAAAAAAGGAAAACAAAACATTTTTAAAATGGAAGAAATATAATCTTACATATCATGAATTTCAGGGTGTAATGGTTAAAGCACTGGACTGCGGAATCGTAGTAATCGAGTTCGAACTCCAGTCACGCTATTACGTTCATTCTCGAAAAAATACCCTTGGGAAAAGATATGAACTCCCTTATCCTACTAACTGTGGGTAAAATTGTACCACTGCTATTCTTTAAAAAGGAAGGATTTGGTAGTGAATAACCTAGAAAGGTTGATATGCCATTAATCAATAAAGATATTAATTGCTAATTAATACCGTAATGCAGAAAATTAAATTGGTAAATAAATAAAATTTTGAATATAATATTTTTAAATCAACCCCACCCTTTTCACACTCAATTTCCGGAAGTTTTAGTAAGATCCGGTATTTAGTTCAATTTTTTTATCAACTTTTATAAAAAAAAAGCGCTATTTTTGGATCTAAGTAGTTTCAAGTACTTATCAATACTAACTTGGTTCAATCGAACTTATCAGAAAAAGTATTGATTTTTTTCAATATAATATAAAATCATACATAACTGCAGTCAACATCATTATCATCATCATGTCTTGCCGCTAGCACGGATATCCCTGACCCTTTCTCGACACTTCTCCCTATCGTTCATCGCCTCTGGCAGATCTTCAGGGCTACATCCCGTATCCTCACATAGCTGCTGTATGTATGTTCGAGCTTGTCGTCCTGCTTTTGCCCAGCCATATGTGGGGGTCCAGAGGAGTACATCACTTATGAGCTCGTCCCTGCTTCTCCAGCAGTGTCCTGCGTGTCTGGTTCGTCTAAATTGGATAGTTTTCGTGATGGGAAACATTAAGTTTATAAGTCCCAAAAATTCACTCTAAATTGTCCAGCAGAACACCTAGCGTAACGGTTATAGAGGTTTGTTCCCTCAGCTTCTAAAAAGCCAATCATCTGAAGGTTTCTGGTTCAATCCTTACTGCACGCGAGTAACAATGCTGGAATATTTAACACTTGTACCCGGTTATGGCTAACGGAATCAGAACAGGTGACCCCCATGGATTCAATAAAGGACGTAGTTCGAAGTTGCGTGAAGGCTCCCGAGTTCGACAAACACCCGAAGAAGGCCGGAGTACATATCGGCTGAAACGTTGTGGAAATAACAAAAAGATGAAGACAATAGTCCAAAAACTCTTATTGATAAAAAAAGAAAAATTGCTATTTTCTTTATAACTTTATCTGCTGGTGATCAAAATCAGTCAGAGATTGTCGATTGGGTGAGAATGATCCATACAAACAAGATTTCTTCAAATGAAAATCGGTTCAGAACTACTGTATGGATGGTTGGTAAATATGTAAAAAAAAAAGGTTGAGTTTTTTTTGTCATTGATATAAGCGACATTATGAAAGAGACAGAGATGCAAAAATAAAAATGTCAGTCCTTCGAAAGAGAACTTGCAGGAGAGAGCGAGTGATAGAACGAGAGTAGTAGTATCAATTAGATATATTTACCCAACCCCTCCGCTCGGGCAGGATATGACACAAGGTTAATTTTTAAACGGAGTTTAACAGGTCTGAATTCAGAGTTTTCCTTCTCCTAGACTAGTTACCTCACCAAGGTTAAAGAACAGTCTACCCTACTATTTACCCATAGCTGGAGGGAGAATAATTCGATTCATACCTTTCCCAATGGTATTAGTGCTATGTGAAATGCAATCAGTCTCGTCCAGGATTTGAACTCGTGTCGCCGTGTCCATTTCCTACGACGATAATCATTACACTACGGGCACCTTCACAGGTAGTATCAATTAGAGATTCATATATTGGTCAAACAGATGAGTTTAAAAATCGATTATTGTAAAATAAAATACTCGGTATTATATTATGTAAATTATTTGGATTAAAAGTAGTTACTTGAAGTTAAAATTTACTTACTAAAGATTATTATCATTAGTTACGTGAAACATTTTAGCTGTGCACAAAGAAATGATTTTCATTAAATGAAAACACTTACTTGAAACCATAAGAGTACATGAAACATGCATGTATAAAACTATACAACTGAGCAAAAATTATTTGCATTAGATTAGAATACTTTAAACTATTTTGTGAATAAAATCTCTTCACAAACAACTATACAAAATCTTTAAATATAAACAAATAATGTATGCGATTCTCTTACATCTACGCATAGAAAACCCTACACCAGTTGACATGACGTTAAAATCAATCAAAAATTCTTCTTTTATAGTATCACCTATACATAGAATACCGGCCCATTAGACTTGTGGGTTGAATGTTCGCCAATGGACGAGGAGATCGGGGCTCACTATCAAAGACTCAAAAATTGGTACTTGTTACCTCGTTGCTTAACACTCAGCATTATAAGGTACGTATCAAGGGTAAAGTGAAGCAATCCAAAGAAAAGAGTAGCTTCCCAGTACACGTCGGTGTGGTAGCTATTGAAAAGAGAGACCATCGGGTTGCACTCGTCAAGGTCGGCCAAATTTACACAGTATCCCTTACAAAAACAATTAAGAAGCTGGAAAGACAACTCTTTCTTTCTTAAACTCTTTCTACATATATCTCTCCCTATAAGATTTCTTTAGTATCTGCATAGTCTATTTGCACCTCTCTCTCTCTCTCTCTACACACACACACACACACATATATATATATATATATATGTATATCCTCGGTAGATTTTTGCCCAGTCAGCTGGGGCTGTAGAATACACTGACTGCACCTCTGCAGAGGGGTAAGACCCCCACCACTTAACGAGTTTCCTGGATATGACACTCAACAATCTGATGATGAGGTTCTAGCAGTGCTGGAGCTTTGGGGAATGCAGAGTACCCCTTCATTGCCATCGCTCCCAGGTCTATTCTGGCCCTGAGTGGTAGCACCTGATAGGGCCCTATCTATGGGTTAAATAGACCTAACAGCATACTTATGCTAAAATGAATTGAGTAAACTGAATAGCTTGAAATAGAAATGTTTTTGATAATTAAACCGTACTTACACTTAAACAGCGTGCTTATGCTTAACTGAATTATTTCAAATAGAACTGTTTTTCGACATTAAAACTGTATTTACACTTAACTGAATTATTACATATAACTGCTTGAATAGTTTGAAATAGAAATGTTTGTGACAATTAAATTGTGTACTGATGCTAAACTGAACTGTTTTCAATAGAACAGATTATTTACATTAAAATAGATTTGGCGTTAAATAACCTACAAAAGTTGATATGCCATAAAAGCAAACAAACAAACCTCGGTAGATTTCTTCGAATAACTGAATCTTTCATTATTACATCCCTGTCTCCTTCCTAATGTCGCTTATGTCAATGAAAAAATTGCTCTAAAGATATCTCAACATTTCTTTATCTCTGTTTCTACATCCCAACTTGTTCTCTCTCTCTCTCTGTCTCTCTGTCTCTCTCTCTCTCTCTTTGCTAAGTTTCTTCTCAAGACTGAATATCTTATTTTTGCGTCTCTTGCTACTTACTAGTGTCGCTTATATCGGTGAAAAAATAAAAAAGATATGTCGACCTTTCTAAATCACTTTTTCTTCATCTCTCTCTCTCTCTCTCTCTCTCTCTCTCTCTCTCTCTCTCTCTCTCTCTCTCTCTTGGCAAGCTTTTTCTTCTAATGATTGAATTTGTCATTTTTTCTTTCTCCTTCCTATTGTCGCTAATATCATTGAAAAAAATCTAAAGATAATTCGACCTTAGTTTTCTTTCAACAGATATATCTTCTCTTTCCTCCCTGTCCCTGTCTCTATCTCTTCCCCCCCTCTCTCTCTTTTTCCTTTAGTTTTCACCTACACCTTATTCTCTCTTTCTTTCCCTCCTTACAACTTTCTAAAGAATTAATCTCTTTTTTACCTCTTTTCCACTGACTAGTGTCTTGTATGAATAACACACTAAGCGAGAAGATATCTCGACCATTCTTTGTTTCTTTCTGCAAATATTTTCCTCCTCATGATCCCACTCTGCCTGGTTGGTTGGTTGGTTGGTTGGATTTTATGGCATAACAACCATTGCTGCTTATCTAATGCCAAATCCATTTTGATAAAATAAACAGTTCTATTTCAAACAATTCAGTTTAGCATAAGCACACAGTTTAATCACCAAAACATTTCTATTTCAATCTATTCAGTTTTGTCAAACAGTTCTAATTCAAGCGATTCAGTTTAGCATAAATGTAGTTCTTGTTTACACAAAGTTTTAATGTCAAAACAGTTCTATTTTAAACAATTCAGTATGGTGTAAGTACAGTTTCAATGTCAAAAACAGTTCTATTTCAAACAATTCAGTTTACCATTCAAGAACAGTTTCATTTCAAACAATTCAGTTTAGCATACAAAAACAGTTTCATTTCAGACAATTCAGTTTAGCATAAGTACGCAGTTTAAAAATCACAACAGTTCTATTTCAAGTAAAACAGTTTTGCATAAGTACGCAGTTTACTTCTATTTGACCGATAAATAGGACCCTATCACCGGGCGATGGCAATGAAGAGGGACTCCACCTTCCCCAAAGCTCCAGCATCACTGGAACCTCACCACCATATTGTTTAGTGTCATATCCAGAACACTCGGTGGGGTGTCTACCCCTTTGCAGAGGTGCAGTCGGTATATACTTCAGCCCCACCGACTGTGCGACCCCCATTCAATCTCTCAGTCTGTTTGTCTGTCTTGCTTTATATATCATTCATTTTTCGCCCTGTTTCTTCTAACAACTTTTTTTCTAACGAATATATCTTCACCTCTTCGTGTATTTTGTCTCTGCTGATGTCGCTTATATCAATTATTGGATATCTCGACATTTCTTTTGCTTTCTTTCTATATATGATTCTCTTCTTACCAACTCATGTATCAGTCTGTCTGTCTGTTTATCTCTTGTTTGACATCTCATTCGTTTTTTGTTTTTTTTCAGTCATATTCTTTACTTCTCTACTTAGTACATTTTTCTAAAAAATGAATTGTTCCTCTACGTACCTCTCTTTTCGTATTAGGGTCGCATATATCAATAACACACTCCTGAATCTTTTCCTTCTATATATAGATCTTTTCTTGATCTTTCCCTCTTTCTTTCTTTCTTTCTTTCTTAGTCGCTTTATATCCCATTCTTTCTTACGGAAAGAAAGAAAGAATTCTTTCTTCATTTCTTTGTTTCTCTCTTTGTTTCTCCCTTTTTTCTTTCTTTGTTTCTTTCTTTGTTGCTTTCTTTTTTTCTTAGTCTCTTTATATCCCATTCTTTCAGAAAGAAAGAAAGAATTCTTTCTTTCTTTCTTTCTTTCTTTCTTTCTTTCTTTCTTTCTTTCTTTCTTAGTCGCCTTATATCCCATTCGTTCTTAAAGAAAGAAAGAAAGAAATCTTTCTTTCTTTCTTTCTTTCTTTCTTTTTTTTTTCTTTCTTAGTCGCTTTATATCCCATTCTTTCTTAAAGAAAAAAAGAAAAAAATCTTTCTTTCTTCCTTCCTTCCTTTCTTTCTTTCTTTCTTTCTTTCTTTCTTAGCCGCTTTATATCCCATTCTTTCTTTATATCCCATTCTTTCTTAAAGAAAGAAAGAATTATTTCTTCCTTCCTTCCTTCCTTCCTTCCTTCCTCTCTTTCTTTCATAGTCGCTTTATATCCCATTCTTTTTTTTTCGCTCCCATTTTCTACTTACTATTTTCTTCACTTTTTGTGTCGCTTTTTACTCTCCCTGTGCCGCTTATATCAATAATAAACTAAGCAGGAGGAGGGGAAGTTTTAATTACAAATTCAGCTAATTATTTTGTTTATGTGTATCGTTTAAGAAGACACAATTCTTTAGTGTTGAGATAAGATAATAAATTCGGCAACTTTGAAGAGATAAGTAATTCTTTTAGTGCTAAACACTGATAATGAATATCACTAATCTAATAAATGATATAGAAACATCTGCAAGGACTTTTTCTGAATTTAGCAGACGTAAACTTCCTCCTCCTCTTCTTCTTCTTCTTCTTCTTCTTCTTCTTCTTCTTCTTCTTCTTCTTCTTCTTATTATTATTATTATTATTATTATTATTATTATTATTATTATTATTAATATTATTATTATTATTATTATTAACTCCTTTAGAGTTTTTGACATCATTGTTAGCTGATGGTTTTTCACTGGAGTTTGAGTGACAGCAAGTCTCCTCAAGTCTCCAGGACTCATCTCAGGATTCTGGCCGTTCTCAGCAATGCTGTCATTTGTATAGTCTCTACCCGTCCGCCAACTTTCAAGTCCTCCAGGCCTTTTAATAATCCTTTAGTTATTGTGCCTAAAGCACCAATCACAATTGGCACAATCGTTACTTTCACGTTCCACAGCTTTTTCAATTCTCTAGCAAGGTAGAGGTACTTATCCTTCTTTTCACATTCTTTCAGTTTTATTCTGTGGTCAGCCGGGACAGCAATGACGACAATTTTTGCAAATCCCCCCCCCACTTTTTTTTTTCATTATTATAAGGTCTAGCGTTCTGGCCGATATTAGATGATCCGTGTGTATGTTAAAGTCCCATAGGAGTTTACGCGTGTCAATTTTTAGGACAGGTGCATATACCATTTGTTCGTATGGTCCAATTTAAATTCCTAGCACATTTTCCTGTGGATCACCTTGCCCACCCAGTTGTGTCTAGTCTTGTACTCTTTCTGTACGAATTCGCTCTTCTGTTGGGTCTTATTTATCCTCTTTTTTATACGATTGTTTCTAATAGCGTTGTTTTGTGCTGGTATTAGGGAAGATTCTGTGTCTCTCTTGAATTATTATTATTATTTGTCTCGTTTACATTGTTCTTCTAAGTACTCTTCTTCGTTTCCCATTATTTTCTTCTTCTTCTTCTTCTTCTTCTTCTTCTTCTTCTTCTTCTTCTTCTTCTTCTTTACCTCCTCCTCCTCCTTCTTCTTCTTCTTCTTTACCTCGTTGTTGTTGTTGTTGTTGTTCTTCTTCTTCTTCTTCTTCTTCTTCTTTACCTTGTTGTTGTTGTTGTTCTTCTTCTTCTTCTTGTTGTTGTTGTTGTTGTTGTTGTTCTTCTTCTTCTTCTTCTTCTTCTTCTTCTTTACCTAGTTGTTGTTGTTCTTCTTCTTCTTTACCTCGTTCTTCTTTTTCTTCTTCTTCTTCTTCTTCTTCTTCTTCTTATTATTATTATTATTATTATTATTATTATTCTCGTTTACATTGTTCTTCTTAAGACTCTTCTTCTTTTCGCATTATTTTCTTCTTCTTTACTTCGTTCTCCACCTCTTCCTTTACTTCGTTCTTCTTCTTTTTCTTCTTCGTTACACCTTCTTCTATTTTTCCTTCTGGATATATTTTTTTTGTTCTCTCTTTCTTTTTTTTACTCCTTTTTCATCCTCTTTCATTTCTTTTTCTTCTACTGTTGTTCTTACCATTTTTCTTTCTTCTTTCCTATTTTTTAAAAATCTGTTTTCCTTTTTCTTTTTTGTGTTTCTGCATATCTTTATCATTATTTTTTAAAAACTTTTTCGATAGTTTCTTACACCAGCATTAGCTGATGGCCTTCACGAAAGTCTGAATAAGTGTAAGTCTCCTCAAGTCTCCAGGACTTTTCTCAGTATTCTCGCCGATCTCAACAATGCTATAGTTTGGATGGTCTCCTAGCGTCCTCTTATTTCCAAGTCCTCAAGTTCATTTAAGAATCCTTCGATTAGTGTACAAAGAGCACTGTTATAATTGGTACGATCGTCACTTTCATGTTCCATAGTTTTTTTCAGTTCTCTGGCAAAGTCCTGGTATTTATCTCTTTTCGTTTTCCTACAATTTTAACCTGTGGCCAACCGGGACAGCAAATTGTAATTATTGTTATTATCATTATTGTTATTATCATTATTTGGGATAAACATTTTTCAATGTCGGAAATATCTTATTTATTGATATCAATCATCATCAACATTTTCAAGGAAGTTCGAGCTTGCAGCACGGACTTCCTTGACTCTTTCTTTCTCTCTCTCTCTCTCTCTCTCTCTTTCCATCCGCTCCCATCATCCATCGCTCTCGGTAAGTCTTCTCGACAGAATCCAGTGTCCTCAACGAGTTGATGTATGAAAGTTTTTACTATTCGGCTAACAGTAGCGCGTCAATGTTTTTTCGCTTTCATTCAGTTTTAACCTTTAATCAACCGTAACGGCAAATTCCACTAATCAGTAGGTTGTCATTTTTTTTATTATCACAAGGTCTGGTAGTCTGGCGGAGATTAGGTGATCCGTTTCTGTCTCAAAATGCAAAAGTATTTTGTGTGTCTCATTTTCCAGGATTGATTCTGAGTTATGCATATACGTTTTGTTCCTATGGTCAAATTTAAACTTCTTGCACAATTCCCAATGTATCACCTTTCCCACCCACTCGTGTTTTGTAACATACTCTTTTTGCGCTAATTTGCCGCATTCGATTATAATGTGATTGGAGGTTCCCGTGGTGTAATGGTTATCGTCGTAGGAAATGGACACGGTGATACGAGTTCAAATCCTGGACGAAACCGATTGCATTTCACATAGCACGAATATTCTTGGGAATTCCTGTTAAACTCCGCTTAAAAATTGACCTCGTGTCATATCCTGCCCGAACGGAGGGGTTGGGTAAATATGATAATGTGATTGATCGCTTTGTCTTTGTCACCAGATTATCTACATCAGCAATTTTATTGTGTCTATTCTATTATTGCTTCGACATGGTCCTTATGACATTGTTTTCTGTGGTATAAGAATAGATTCAGTTTCTCTTTTAAACTACCCTTTTCTCAGCCATATCCTCGAGATTTCGCTTATTTGTTGCTTGAAATGTCTATACAGTAGTTTTTCTTACCATTTTGTTTTCTGGTTATTGTTGATCTGTTGATGCTTGAGTTACCTGTATTGTTTCGTGTCATTGTATTCAATCTTCCTCAGTACTTTTTAATGTAGTCTTCTAATCGTCGTATCGATGCATCGACGCTATGCTCAATGCCGAGAAGTCCTCTTCCTCCTTCTTTTCTTGACACATAGAGTCAGTCTACTTCATCTCTGGGATGTAAGGCCTTATGTATCTTGATAAGTTTTCTTGTTCTCTGGTCCATTTGTTTAAGTTCTGCTTTCGTTCACATTAAGAATAGTGCCGAGTATCTTACGAGCTGAGACGAGAATGGTCCCGAGTATCTTTCGAGCGGAAACAACCCAGGTCTTTATTCATTTGATGAGATTTCTGCTATATAGTTTGAGTTCGAATAGTTTTCTCGTACTCCTGAGATATTTTTTAATTTTTTTCTTTCATTTCCGAATGTTTGATTGTGTCCAGTTGCAATATTCTCGAGTATTTCTATGTTTTTGTGCCTAGTCGGCTGGGGCTGCAGAATACACCGACTGCTTCTCTGAAGAGGGGTAAGACCCCCCCCCAAAAAAAAACGAGTGTCCTGGTTATGACACTAAACAATCTGATGATGAGGTTCGAGCAATGCTGGAGCTTTGAGGAATGCGGAGTACCCCTTTATCGACATCGCTCCCAGGTCCACTCTGGCCCGGAGAGGTAACACCTGATAAGAGTCCTATCTATGGGTTAAATAGAACTAACGGCATACTTATGCTAAACTGAACTGTTTGATTAAACTGAATAGCCTGCAATAGAAATGTTTTTCACAATTAAACCGTACTTACATTTAAATTGCTTGCTTATGCTAAACTGAGTTATTTGAAATTAGACTGTTTTTGACATTGAAACAGTAGTTAAACTGAATTATTTTATATAACTGCTTGAATAGTTTGAAATAGAAATGTTTTTGACAATTAAAGTGTGTACCCTTACTAAACTGAATTGTTTGAAACAGAACTGATTATTTACATGAAAATGGATTTGGCATTAAATAACCTATAACGGGTGATATGCCGTAAAACCCAGCAAACCCAAACCCAAAATATAAGTTTTTTATTTTTCCGAGCGTTCTGATTTTTCTTGATTTGGTGGACATATTCCTTCCGTCATTTGTTGTTTTCCGTTTTTCATTATTAGCATTGCTAATTTTCCAATGCCAAATTCCATCCCTATGTCCTCACTGCATGTATTCAAATTTTCAATATTTTTTTTCCTTTTTTGGCAAACAATTTGGTGTCATCATTTGGAGGTTGATTTTTTCTTGGGTTTTATAAAGTTTGTATCCGTCTGCACATTTCCTAAGTATGTGATTCATCACATGTACAAATATTAATGGTATTAGCACATTTCCCTGGAAGATAACTCTCTGAATTTCCCCCTCAGCAAAGCTTTTTCTTCCTGCTGTCAGTTCCACTCTCCACCTTTTCATTGAATTCTTGATAAACTTTATGACTTTTTCGGATATCTCGTTGGTTTTGAGACTATTTGAGTCCATTATCCAGCTTTTGTTGTCAATTCATGCCATAGCTAGATGTTTTCGTCTCATTTTGCTCTCCTTCATTGGCCTTGTGGGTAGAGTGTTCGTCAATGGTCCTGGAGACCAGGGTTCAATCCCAGGTCGATTCATATCAAAGACTTATAAAATGGTACTTGATACCTCCTCGCTTAACTCTAAAAATATAAGGTTTGTATCAAGGGTAAAGTGGAGCAATCCAAGGAAAGGAGTAGCGCCCTCCCCTACTCCTCAGTGTAGTAGCTATTGAAAAGGGAGCCTTCTGGTCGCCCTCGACTACAATTGCCAACTTTACCTACTTATATATTAGTAAGTTTAAGTTCGGTGTATTGGCCAACACGTAGGATATTTTAAACAATACATAGGGGCTCTTCTGTTCCTCTCGTTTTTTTTTTTTTTTTTTGTGGCATCCTCTCCGTTCCTCCCAGGACTATTGGCTGATAGTAAATCTCCTATTTTTTCGCATTATTCAGCCAAAGAGCTTTTATGAGCTGTTTGTTATAACATGTACCTCTTCCATATCATTCTATAGTGATTATTAGCTTGATCAGAAGTTACGTTAAATATTAGATTACCAGTATTTGTCTATAGATCTAAACAGCCAAAACTTAGAGACGAGGTAAATACAAGTGACAAAAATAAAACACGAATTTAGTTCAAAATAGTTAAAGCACATAACAACGTAAGTTGGTGGTTCTTCATTAGAATCTGAGTGAAAGCAAGTCTCCTCAATGTTTCCAGGCTTTTTCTTAGTGTTCTTGCTGATTTCAGTAATGCTCTAGATGGGGAGGTCTCAATTCTTTCCACAAATCTTTTCTCCACACACCTATGGATCATTCCAAGCGCACCAAATACAATTAGTATCATCGTTGCCTTCAGGTTCCACAGATTTTTTAAAAACTCAAGCAAGGTCCGAGTACTTCTCACTCTTTTCGATTTCTTTAAATTTCACTCCTTTAAAACGGCAATCGTTATTTTCTTCCTCGTGAGTTTTTCATATCAACGTTGGCTGGTGGTCTTTCACTAGAATCTGTGTGTCAGCAACTTGAGGGAAGTCTCCAGGAAATATGTCAGAATTCTGGCCATTCTCAACAATGAAGCTGTCTAGAAGGTCTTGATTTTTTCTCTGATTTTAAATTCTTCCATTTCCTTTACCAAGTTTTTTTTGGGATCGTTCCAAGAAAATGAACCCCTTTGGGTATCATATTCATGTTTCATATTCTTTTTAGTTCTCTTGTAAGGCCTAGACGTCTATCAATTTTTCGTTTTCTTTTAATTATACTCAGTGGCCTGCAAGTTCTCTATTTTTAGAAGACCATTATTTGCGAGCCTACCTACAGCAGGTCTGTGAGGATACGGGATGTAGCCCTGAGTACCTACCAGAAGCGACGAACAATTGGGAGGAGTGGCAAGCTCAGGGATATCCGTGCTGGTGGCACGAGAAGATGATGATGGTTGTAACTTAATTATATTGCTCTTAGGGCTTGAGATAATCAGACAAGTGATCCGATCTGGCCTTTTTGACCATCTATTTAGCTCTAGTAAGGATCTGAGTGTAGTGTTGCAGGTCAAATAAACACAATGTTCCTGGGTCACGAACATATCAGAATCCCGTCTTCAGGCAGATGGGGTATCATCGTCTGGATGAGATTAGGTGATGTGTTTGTATCTCAATATCCACGATAATCTTATCCGTCTCATTTCCCGGGACAGATTCAGAGTTGTGCATAGGTAGTATGATCGAACTTAGACCTCTTGCACAATTCCCAGTGGATTACCTTCCCCAGACAGTTGTGTCTAGTGTTATTCTCTTTTTGCGCTAATTTGCCGCATTTGCAGTATTATTATTTTACTATTTTGAGATTTTTTCTCAGCATTAGCAGATGTCTTTCACTGGAGTTTGAGTGATAGCAAGTCTCCTCAAGTCTCCAGGACTCTCCACAGTATTCTGGCTGATCTCAATAATAGAGTAGTTTAGAAGGTCTCCACTTGTCCTCTTATTTCCAAGTCCTCTAGTTCTTGTATAAATCATTTGAGCACCAATTACAACTGGTATAATCGTCACACTTATGTTCTACGATGTTTTTCCTTCTCTAGCAAGGTTGAGGTACTTATTGTTCTTTTTACTCTTTTGAACACATGCCAATGGATCACCTTGTGCACCAAGTCGCATCTACTTTTATACTCTTTCTGTGCTAATTTGCT
The DNA here is from genome assembly GCA_963585895.1 of Sepioteuthis lessoniana. NCBI lineage: Eukaryota > Metazoa > Mollusca > Cephalopoda > Myopsida > Loliginidae > Sepioteuthis > Sepioteuthis lessoniana. The sequence continues at coordinate 27,570 of CAUZXS010002890.1, read as the reverse complement.
GCATTGGCTTTTTACGTGAGGGGGTCGTTTCGTCTCTATCACCACATAATCTACGACGGCTGCCGAGCTGGAGAAGAAGCTAGACGGCAATTACACAAGAATGTTGCGAGCAATATTGATAAAGTCCTGGCGGCAACACCCAACAAGGCACCAACTATACGGCCACCTACCTCCCGTGGTGTTTGAGGGGTGTCCTCGTGGTGTAATGGTTAAAGCGATGAACTGCGGAATCGTAGTACGCGAGTCGCGCTATTATGTTCACTTTCGGGCAAATACCCTTGGGAAAGGTATGAACCCCCTTATTCTCCCTCCAGCTATGGGTAAATAGTAGGACGGACTAGGTTCTTCAGCCTTGTTGTGGCAACTAGTCTAGGAGAAGGAAAACTCTGAATTCAAACCTGTTAAACTCCGCTTAAAAATTGACCTTGTGTCATATCCTGCCCGAGCGGAGGGGTTGGTAAATAGTACCTCCCATCATGAAAACTATCCAAGTTAGACGAACCAGACATGCAGGTCACTGCTGGAGAAGCAGGGACGAGCTCATAAGTGATGTACTCCTATGGACCCCCACATATGGCCGGGCAAAAGCAGGACGACCAGCACGAACATACATCTAGCAGCTATGTGAGGATACAGGGTGTGGCCCTGAAGACCTGTCGGAAGTGATGAACGATAGGGTGAAGTGGTGAGAGAGTGTCAGGGATATCCGTGCCTGCGGAACTACATGATAAAAAAAATGATTTCTTACTTCGATATGATTAGTCCTTATGGTGTTATCTTGAACAGCTATTAGAATAGATTCAGTTTTTTCTCTTCTCATTGAAGTTTGCGTAGCAATAATTCTTCTTAGCTTCCCACGGCGTTAGTTGTAGACAGGATGGTCTCAATTCTTTCAAGCCCAGTTCGCTCCAGAGAGATAAGAGCTCCCACAACGAGCATTCCGGATTTGACACTAAACAATCTGATGGTGAGGCTCCGGCCTTGAAGATTTGGGCAATGTGAAGTACCTCTTCATTACCATTGCTCTCTGGTCCATTCGTTCACGGAGTAGTAGCACCTGATAGGGTATTATCTACAGGTCAATTTGACATTTAAACAGTGCAAACAAAAGACTTATGTTAAATCGAATTGTTGGGAAAAAATAAATGTCCTTATCCCCCAAACAATAGACTTTAATGCTAAACGATTACCATATTTACCAGCTCCTCCACTTGGGCAGGATAAGACACAAGGTCAGGTTTTAAGCGGAGTTTAACAGGTTTGAATTTAGAGTTTTCCTTCTCCAAGACTAGTTGCCTCACCAAGGCTGTTTTGTTTTCATATCCTCTCTGGTAAAACTTAATTACTTTCCCAACAAAATGAAGTCTTCAGTGTCTCCTGGTTCCTCTCATCCAGGTGTTTGCTTGTATAGTTGCAATACCCTGTTACAAAATGGTGCTTGATAAACATTCCTTAGAGTCTAGTATAAATATCTGAACTGCCTGAATACTAGGATATATCTATGTACTATGATCTTGCAGTAAAGTCGATTTGGGAATACTAATTGTTAAATATAGATACACACACATACACACACATAGACACACACACACATATATATATATATATATATATATACGCATACGCAGTCTCTCTCTCCCCTTTCTCTCTCTCTCTCCCTAACAGAGTGAGAGAGAGAGAGAGAGAGAGAGAGAGAGAAGAAACAGACAGACAGACAGACGGATATGGGTCGGAAACATATTTGTCAACTGTTACATCTCTTTCCCAACCCTCTTTGTCACTGATGTAATCATAAAACCAAAACTGATGATCACATTGACGTGAAACTGACAGTCATCAACTCCTGTTGACTTAAATACTCTATTATTAATAGGAAGCTCTCTTTCTTTATAAATAGAGCAAAGCATACACCTATATTGCATAGATAGATCGATAGATAGATAGTTACATACATACATACATACATACATATATGTCTTTATATATATATATATATACATATATAACGTTATTCAACAATGTATATTGATTGTTTCTCATTTAAAAAAAGACAAGAAGCTGACAATTTCCCCTAGAAACTATAACAGAGACAGACTACACAGATGATCAAGCGCTTCATGCAAATGCACCTGCCACAGCCAAGTCCTTGCTGCTTAACCTGGAGCAAGCAGCAGTAGTCATTGGGTTTTACGTTGATGCATCAATAATGGAGTTAATGAGTTTAAAACATTTTGAAGAGTTCACATACCTCGGTAGCAATATCTCATCTACTGAAAGCAATGTCAATATATGCATAGGGAATGCGTTGACCGCTATTAGCGGGTTATGGAACATATGGGAGAGTGATCCCTCGGATAAAATGAAACGGGATTTATTTTAAGCCGTAGCTGTACAACTGTATGGATGCACCTCTTTACTCTAACGAAAAACATGGAAATAAAAGTAGTTTTGAATAAATCCTTGAAGCTTCACCCCACAGAACAGCAGCTGTATACCTCAAATCTTATAAATAATCTTCGTATGCTGGGTACTGCAGGTGAAAGTAACGACAAAAACATAAACGAAGTTCTCTGACAGATACAAACAAATAGACGCGTCAGCATTAGCCGATTAATAAACATTTACCCAACCCCTCCGCTCGAGCAGGACATGACACAGACCATATGCACAGACCATATATATGTATATATATAGACAGAGATAAAAAAAAATACAGAGACTAAAGACGATGATTTTATTTATTGAATTATTTGTCAACACTAAACATTTCAGGTTTTGATCAGAGAGAGTTATTAAATGAAACGAAAAGGATGAGAAAGTTTAAAAACATTCTACTTCTGTTGATAACCATATTTACCAACCCCTCCGCTCGGGCAGGATATGACACAAGGTCAATTTTTTTAAGCAGAGTTTAACAGGTTTGAATTCAGAGTTTTCCTTCTCCTCAACTAGTTGCCTCAACCAGGCTGAAGAGCCTAGTCTGTCCTACTATTTACCCATAGCTGAAGAGAGAATAATTGGATTCATACCTTTCCCAATGGTATTAGTGCTATGTGAAATGCAATCAGTCTCGTCCAGGATTTGAACTCGTGTCGCCGTGTCCATGTCTTGCGACGATAACCATTACACCACGGGCACCATTAGCCGACATTTACAAGCATTAGCTCTTTGCGGACACTTGATGCAGTCAAGTGGACCTTCTAGGAGCAATAGATGATTGGGACGCATGGCTAAAAAGAGAGAGAGAGACAGGCAGACAGACAACTCAGGCTTATCGGCAAAGACTTGACGTTGATGATTATGTATATGACCTTTCACCTGTCTTTCGTCATCCGAGAAATACTTACAGTCACTGGCACTGATCCTTGCGCCTTAGGCAAACTTACAAATCTCACAGATTTAAAATAACACGATACTTAGAAGTGCCAGATAAAGAAAATGATTGATTGCTTTAATGAAAGTTTTGTTTGAAAAATCGATAAATCGATTAAAAGACAATTTAAAATGGAACTGATTTGTTGGTTGGTTGGTTGGTTGGGACTTATGGCATATCAACCCTTCTTGGGTTATATAATTCTAAATCCTGTTTATTCCCGAGCAGACGTTTGTCGGCTGTGGCTGAGCGGTATGAAACTAAGTTTACGTAAAGTGGGGCGGGTTTCGATACCAGCTTGTAGCGTCCTACGTGTCTAGCCAGGCTTAAGAGTTATGATACAACGAAACATTCTGACTGCGGATGATTATATATATATTTCCTCCAATGTTGAACTTTAGAAAAAATATTCTGATGAAGATTTTTGAAATAAAGATGAAATATCATTTTTGAATCCTTTGTCAGTGTTTATCTACTTTTCCACTTTTTTTTTCACATCGTATCGGATTTACCAAATCTGTTATTTTCCATATATATATATATATATATATATTGTCATCCTTAGACAGGATGTTTCGTTGTATAACAACTGTTCAGTGTGGCTAGACACGTATGATACTTACCGCTCAGCCAACAAGTGTACCACGTCAGCTCGGGAATTATAAGGTATTAAGAAGTAGCGTTCATTTGTTTATATTTTATACCTTACCGGATACCAGAGTGCTCAATTCGTTCGAAGAGCTTTGAATTATGCGAGCGGCAGAGACGATGAACGAAAGGGAGAAGTGTCGAGAGAGGGTCTGGGAAATCCGTGCTAGCGGCACGACATGATTATCATGATGATGATTATATCAGAATGCAATCTTTTTTGAGTTTTTAGTTTCAATAATAAATTTTTATCACAATAATGCGTTTCATCTAGTTTGGGACAGTTTTTAATGATGTTGTCTCCAAATAAGCAGTGACGCAAAATATCTTTCCTCCTTTGTCCAAAACATGGTGATCGAGGAGTAATAATTGTTATAGAATGGGATTTTCAAATCCGAAGCATTAAAAGAACAGATTATTATTAGTAGACATATTATCAGTCACATGGTCCCGTGTATATTGAGACACTTTATATCAAAGGGGTGGATTTATTTTGAGACAATTTTGAAACGTTTTGTCTCCAAATAATCAGTGACGCAAAATATTTTTCCTCTCTTGTCCAAAACATTGTAATCAAGGTTTAATAGTTTTTATAGTATCCTATTTTCAAATCTGAAACGAAAAAGAACCATATTATTATTAGTTGACTTATACATACGAAAATGGGTCCCTTGTATATTGATAGTTGTTTGGTTGGTTTGTTTTGTTTTACGGTGTATCAACAATTTTTGGGTCATTTAACTTCAAATTAAGTCATTTCGATAAAAGTTTTAAATAATTCAGTTTAGTATAAGTACCTTTTTAGCAGCCACATGGGCCTGTGTATGTTGAGACACTTTATATTAAAGGGTTGGATTTATTTTGAGACAATTCTGAATGGTTTTGTCTCCAAATAATCAGTGACACAAAATATTTTTCCTCTCTTGTCGAAGGCATTGTGATCGAGGATTAATAGTTGTTATAATATTATCATCATCATGTCATGCCACCAGTACGGAGTTCCCTGACTTTCTCTCGCCACCCGTCTTTATCATCCATTGCTCTCGGTA
>CAUZXS010002890.1:0-15000 GCA_963585895.1 Sepioteuthis lessoniana | reverse complement strand
GTCTGTGGATGACTATATATATAAATATTATTTTTATTTTATTGTATTTAATTAATTTAGAGGGCTATTAAAAAGTAAAATGATAATCTTTTGAGGCTAATTGATTTCAAAGTATAACTTAAAAAAAGAAAACATATTTGAACTTCCAACATCTTGTTCATTTATTAAAAAATTTCTGAACATGAACTTTTAAATTGAAATTAAATCGACTCAAATAATTCCAATTTAGCAGAGCAATGGCTCTTTAAATTAATTTAATACAATGACATAAAATAATATGTGCAATTCTTCAAGCCTTTTACAAAATACCGATATATATATATATATATATATATATATATATATTTACTAATTTACTATCTACCAGCATTCCCGGTGACAAAGAAAAAGAAAAAAAAAACGACAGAATTCAGAGATAACAATATCTCGAATCACTGCCTGGGGAAAAAAGAAAAAGATTATCAGGAAAAAAAAAAAAAAAGAAAAGGCCAACTTCGTCACACCAGTTGAAAAAAATCATGAGATATGCAATCAGTTGGTCAAAAGAACAAAAACCCACCGCAAAATGCTGCAACGTTACAATTACAAAAAGTGCTCAATACTAAATAGAGCCAATTACAAAAATTAAATCGCGAGTCGAGACTAACCTACTACAGTTTCGCCTAAACCGGCTCCTCATGGTACCTAGCACCGACTGAGGAGCGGGTTTAGGCGAAACTGTAGTAGGATAGTCCCGAGTCACGATTTAATTTATATATATATATATATATATATATATCAGTAATTGTAGCACTATATGGATGGCCCGCCAAGCAGACGATTCCTTTGTCTGTTTTGGCGCGAAACCAGCAAAGGATTTTTGGACCTGAAATCTCGCCGTATCCGGAAGTGGTAAGGGGACGCGAAAGAGAGTTGGCTGGACAAAGGAGCTGGCAGGAGTTGGCGACGGGACAGCAGAGAGGCGAGTCAGCAGAAGAGTCGGCATGGAACCACGGACAGATGCGGTCGACTCCGGACACAGTAGCAGAGAAGATAGGGTCCAGCGGAGAAGATCGAGTCAAGATGTCGGCATTCCAATTGCTTGTGGAATTTTTGCTAGTAACCCACGCTAGCGTTAGTCCGCACATGCATGTAGTGTTGCATACTCCTCCTTCTGCTCTTGGTTAACCCCAAATCTTTGTTCGTGTTTGTTCGTCTGTTTTATTTTCTCCTGTCCCCCCGATCGTATTCTTGTAGTACCAAGAAATGTGCGTTACCCCCCTCGGACCACTAGTTGATCACCGGCCGGCCGAGAAGAAAGTTAACGTGTGTGGGGGAGAGGGGCGTAACGTTACATAATATCCAGCCAGCGTTCGAAGACAGTGGATTATTATTCACGTATAGAATACATGGGGAATATCATATAAATCTATCTGAGTGATCGATTATTGGCTATTGTTACAGATCTTTTTCCATCCAGGTTTATATAACAAAACTCATATACAGAAGGTATACAGTGTAATTAGAAGGAGACTCAAACCTGGCTAAATTTTCATTATAAATCTATTTCGCTGGAAAATATTATTATACTCTCCGTCTCGTCAGATGACTTTATATGTTAAACTTGAGGTTGCAAAACAGCAAATGTGGATTACAGTATATAAGTGTATAGAAAAAAAAAAAAAAAAAAAAAGGGGCAAGTCCTTTATAAATTCTAAATTCTCAGGTCGGTGCAAAGTGTTTCAAAACAATAAGATGTTAGAAACATAAAGAAAACAGAACAGAGTGGTCCTGTTTTTTTTTAGTTTTTTTTTTTTTTTTCATAATCCACATTTGCTGTTCTTCAACCTCAAGTTAAAAATGTATAGTCATCTGAGGAGACGGAGAAATAAATATATAGTGACAATTTAACCAGGTTTGAGTTTCCTTCTAATTGCACTATATATATATATATATATATATATATATATATGAGTGTGTGTGTGTGTGTGTGTGTGTGTGTGTGTGTTACATTGAGGTTTGCAGTTATATTATCAATTTCAGTGTCTATACAAAGATTTATCTAAATTATTAGTTTTAATAACTTCTTTCAGTTTACTTTTTAATCAGCTATAGATGTACTCCTCAAAAATTAATGAATATATCATCATTCTCATCATGTCGGATTTTTCTTACTCTCTCTCCCTCTCTCTCTCTCTCTCTCTCTCTCTTTCTCTCTCTCTCGTTATTTGTCTCTATGATTCATCGCTTCCGGCAGGTCTTCTAGACAACATCTTGTGTCAGTACAGAGCTAGTTAGCTGCTTTGTGTCACCTATTCCTGGCTTTTATTATGTAAGAAAAAACGCCTGTTAGTTTGTTGTCTATTTAAAAAGTATTGAATTGAGAATGATAATATTTAAATGCATCTTCAAATCAAGTAGGACCTTAAAAGGAAGAAAACCAAAAAAGGCAATTAGCCATCACATCATTCTTGTTAAGATTCTTCAAGATTTATTTAGACTTTTTGTTGACCCTAACAAAATTGATAATTTAGATTCATATAAACACCCATGAGTGGGAATGAATGAAAATAGTAAAAAAGAAACAAAAAGGGAAGAAAACAATGAAAACAGATGAGAAAAGAAGGAAAAAGATTTAAATATTTACGAGGAAGAATGAATATTAGAAGAGAAAGAAAGATAAGAAAAAGAAATTGATGAGAAAAAACATTTTCAATTTTTTAATTTGATTTCTTTTAATATTTAATTTAAAATTTACTTCCTGTCGAATATTTTCATCATTTCTTCGTTTCTTTCTTTTTTTTTTTTTTGAAAACTTTTATATTTTTAATTATTTGACTTTCTTTCTATTTTCTTTATTTCTTTCTTCTTTCTCCAAAATATTTCCTTAACTCATTTGAACATTTTCTTTGCTTCTTTCTTTTACTTTTTTTCTCTCTTAATTTCTTTTTCTTTCTTTCTTTCTTTCTTTCTTTCTTTCTTCTGAAATATTTCTTTAACTCAGTTACAAAGTTTCTTTCTTTCTTTCTTTCTTTCTTCTTTCTTTCTTTCTTTCTTTCTTTCTTCTTTCTTTCTTTCTTTCTTCTTTCTCCAAAAATATTTCCTTAACTCACTTGAACATTTTCTTTGTTTCTTTCTTTTTCTTTTTTCTCTCTTAATTTCTTTTTCTTTCTTTCTTCTAAAATATTTCTTTAACTCAGTTACAAAGTTTCTTTTTTCTTTCTTTCTTCTTTCTTTCTTTCCTTCTTTCTTTCTTTCGATCTTTCTTTCTCTAAAAATATTTCCTTAACTCATTTGAATATTTTCTTTGTTTCTTTCTTTTTCTTTTTTCTTTCTTAATTTCTTTCTTTCTTTCTTTCTTTCTTTCTTCTAAAATATTTCTTTAACTCAGTTACAAAGTTTCTTTCTTTCTTTCTTTCTTTCTTTCTTTCTCCAAAAATATTTCCTTAACTCATTTGTACATTTTCTTTGTTTCTTTCTTTTTCTTTTTTCTCTCTTAATTTCTATTTCTTTCTTTCTTCTAAAAAATTTCTTTAACTCAGTTACAAAGTTTCTTTTTTCTTTCTTTCTTCATTCTTTCTTTCTTTCTTTCCTTCTTTCTTTCTCCAAAAATATTTCCTTAACTCATTTGAACACTTTCTTTGTTTCTTTCTTTTTCTTCTTTCTTTCTTTCTTTCTTTCTTTCTTTCTTTCTTCTAAAATATTTCTTTAACTCAGTTACAAAGTTTCTTTCTTTCTTTCTTTCTTTCTTCTTTCTTTCTCTAAAAATATTTCCTTAACTCATTTGCACGTTTTCTTGGTTTTTTCTTTTTCTTTTTTCTTTCTTAATTTCTTTTTCTTTCTTTCTTTCTTTCTTTCTTTCTTTCTTTCTTTCTTTCTTTTAAAATATTTCTTTAACTCAGTTACAAAGTTTCTTTTTTTCATTCTTTCTTTCTTTTTTTCTTTCTTTCTTTCTTTCTTTGTCCAAAAATATTTCCTTAACCCATTTGAACATTTTCTTTGTTTCTTTCTTTTTCTTTTTTCTTTCTTAATTTCTTTTTCTTTCTTTCTTTCTTTCTTTCTTTCTTTCTTTCTTTCTTTCTTTTCTTTCTTTCTTTCTTTCTTCTAATATATTTCTTTAACTCAGTTACAGAGTTTCTTTCTTTCTTCTTTCTTTCTCCAAAAATATTTCCTTAACTCATTTGAACATTTTCTTTGTTTTTTTTCTTTTTCTTTTTTCTTTCTTAATTTCTTTTTCTTTCTTTCTTTCTTTCTTTCTTCTAAAATATTTCTTTAACTCAGTTACAAGGTTTCTTTCTTTCATTCTTTCTTTCTTTTTTTCTTTCTTTCTTTCTTTCTTTCTCCAAAAATATTTCCTTAACTCATTTGAACATTTTCTTTGTTTCTTTCTTTTTCTTTTTTCTTTCTTTATTTCTTCTTCTATCTTTCTTTCTTTCTGTCTTCTAATATATTTCTTTAACTCAGTTACCATATTTCTTTCTTTCTTTCTTTCTTTCTTCTTTTTTTCTCCAAAAATATTTCCTTAACTCATTTGCACGTTTTCTTTGTTTTTTTCTTTTTCTTTTTCTTTCTTAATTTCTTTCTTTCTTTCTTTCTTTCTTTCTTTCTTCTAAAATATTTCTTTAACTCAGTTACAAAGTTTCTTTTTTTCATTCTTTCTTTCTTTTTTCTTTCTTTCTTTCTTTGTCCAAAAATATTTCCTTAACCCATTTGAAAATTTTCTTTGTTTCTTTCTTTTTCTTTTTTCTTTCTTTCTTTCTTTCTTCTAAAATATTTCTTTAACTCAGTTACAAAGTTTCTTTCTTTCTTTCTTTCTTTCTTTCTCCAAAAATATTAACTTATTTGAACATTTTCTTCGTTTCTTACTTTTTCTTTTTTCTTTCTTAATTTCTTTTTCTTTCTTTCTTTCTTTCTTTCTTTCTTCTAAAATATTTCTTTAACTCAGTTACAAAGTTTCTTTCTTTCATTCTTTCTTTCTTTTTTTCTTTCTTTGTCCAAAAATATTTCCTTAACTCATTTGAACACTTTCTTTGTTTCTTTCTTTTTCTTTTTTCTTTCTTTCTTTCTTTCTTCCTTCTAAAATATTTCTTTAACTCAGTTACAAAGTTTCTTTCTTTCTTTCTTTCTTTCTTTCTCCAAAAATATTTCCTTAACTCATTTGAACACTTTCTTTGTTTCTTTCTTTTTCTTTTTTCTTTCTTTCTTTCTTTCTTTCTTTCTTTCTTTCTTTCTTTCTTCCTTCTAAAATATTTCTTTAACTCAGTTACAAAGTTTCTTTCTTTCTTTCTTTCTTTCTCCAAAAATATTTCCTTAACTCATTTGAACATTTTCTTTGTTTCTTACTTTTTCTTTTTTCTTTCTTAATTTCTTTTTCTTTCTTTCTTTCTTTCTTCTAAAATATTTCTTTAACTCAGTTACAAAGTTTCTGTAATTTTAGCTTAAGAGATACCATTTTTACTTATTTCATGATTCTTCTTCCATTACTAATTTTTTTTCTTTTCTTTCCTTTCGTCCTTAGCGGGGGAAGTCGAAGTACGTAGTGGTTAACGAGTTGGACAGCGACATCATAGAAAGTGAGTTCGAACTCCAGTCGTGCTATTAAGTCCACTTTCTGTCTAATATATCTCGAAAAAGAATGAACATTTTATCCCCCACCCACCTAGGGGGTGAATAGTACCTCTTCTGCTCTTCTGCAAGAATACCTTTGGCATTAAATAATCCACAAAAGCTGATATGACATTAAGAAAGTGACCAAACCAAATATTCATACTTGAAACTGTGTACTGATAAATATTATCAACTGACTATTCTCTTACAAATCATTATATATATATATATATGTGTGTGTGTGTGTGTGTGTGTGTGTGTGTGTGTGTGTGTGTGTGAGTATATATATATATATATATATATATATATATATATATGTATATGAGGGTGATTGGCTAGGCTTTGTTTGGTTTAATGGTATATCAACCACTGTAGGTTATTTAATTCCAAATCATCTTTATACATATATATTAAATATATATGATTTGGTTTGGTTGGGTTTTATGGCATATCAACCAATTTTGTTGATATGGTTTTTTAAACGAGCTTTAGTTCATTCTTTTGCACACAGTTGAATGGTTTTATGTTTTGCTATGGATAATTAACAATCGAATTAAACATCAGTCATTTGTTTACACACAGTTAAATGATCGAACTGTTCTATTTCTAACAATTAAATGTTTTTAGACATTTTTTTGCACTCATTTTCATTGTCAAACAATTTTATTTGACCCGTAGACAGGACTTTATCAGCTGCATCCACCCCGGGCCAGAGTGGACCTGGGAGTGATAGCCATGAAGAGGTATTCCGTATTTCCAAAGCTCTAACATACTGGAAAGTCACCATCAGACTGAGAGGGTCTTACTCCTCTGCAAAGATGCAGTCGGTGTATTCTATGTTGTATATTGACCTTATTTACAAAACAACAATCATTATTTTCTTAATTGCCTGATGATTGTAGTTTTGCAAAAAAACTCTATGAAACCCAGGAGTCGCAGTCTAAATTCCATGAATTAAATATATATATCTAATATATATCTATTTATTATTATTATTATTATTATTATTATTATTATATAAAAGCTCTATCCTAGATATTGAGCACTCTCCATATTATATTGCACTTAGTTCGATACAAATCCACAAAGAGATTTAGTGACAGCCAACACTTTTATATTATATATATATATATATATATATATATATATATATATATATATATATATATATATATATAGGGGCGATATTTTTCTTAAAAGAAAGAAAATGACCTTAAAAGATTTTGACAGACTGTGGAAAGAACAGCTGATAAAGAATATATATATAAAGTATTCGGCATCAAATAGCCTACAAGATTCGATATACCACAAAATCTATCAAAATTTCAATTACTTATCAAAGAAAGCATTCCCGCCAGTTTTGTTTTCATTTTATCCTTCATTTTTAAATTTTGTCTGTGTTTCCCTTCAAGAAAATGATAACCAATTTAACTTTAAATATATCTTTTTCTTTCTTCCTTTGCTTTTTCAATAAGCTGACTTTCTTTTAAATTGATTCATACAACTTTCTTTTTCTTTTCTATTTCACTTATTTGATCTTTTTTTGGGGGGGGTATTCTATCTGTCCTTCTTAGTGATGTTTTCTTCATTGAACACGTCTTGTCGGGGGGATCCTTGTGGCCTTGTGGCTAACGTGCTAGACTGTAGCCACAGAGTAAGCAAGTTCAAACTCCAGTTGCGCAATTACGGTCACATTCGGACTAATATATATGGAAAAGGTACAAACCCTTATATCACCTGCCTATGGGTCAAATGGTATCACTGTTGCTCTTCAACGAGGATGGGTACGGCATTAAAAAATCCCATAAAGGTTGATATGCCATTATACAAAAAAACAAATAAAAAACCTAACAAAAACGATAAACAAAAGCATCAAAACTCCCTTTTAACTCGATTATTTTCTTTATCAGCTGTTTTTTTCTTCAGTCAGTCAAAATCTATTTATATATATATGGGGGCGATATTTTTCTGAAAAGAAAGAAAATGACTTTGAAAGATTTTGTCTGTTTAAAGAATATATATATATATATATATATATATATATATATATATATATATATATATATATATATATATATGTGTGTGTGTGTGTGTGTGTGTGTGTATATTCTTTCCACAGTCAGTCAATATATATATATATATATATATATATATATGTGTGTGTGTGTGTGTGTGAAAAAAATAGCGGGGGTGTCCTTGTGGTGTAATGGTTCGAAATCCATTTGCGCTATTACGTTCACTTTCGGGCAAATACCCTTTGGGAAAGGTATGAACCCCCTTATCCTCCCACCTATGGGTTAAATAGTACAACGGCTGTTCTTGAAGGAGGGCTTTGGAATTAAATAACCTACAAAGGTTGATATACCATTAAATAAACAAAGAGCAAATTAGGAAATTTTTTTATGAAGCAGAATTTTTTCATCATTTTTTTTTCCACAAATGCAAACACAGTATTTTTCGAAATATGTTCATTGATCTCACAAAAATACTTTTGGAGGCTATTCAAAATGGTGGCAGTTCAAACAAATTGTTTAGGCTTGAACAGAGGTCTGTCATCTAATTTTTGCTGGGTGAGAAGTGCAAACCATGCGAAAATTACTAAAGAATGTGCAATGTGCACAAAGAAGTATGCTTTAGTAAAAAAAGGATCTTCACAAATCGGGCAAACATAGTTTTACCACTCCCAGTCAGAATCGAAAAAACAATTCATTGAATGGAAATTTAGTGACTCTCAGGAAAAGAAAAAGTACCGGTCGCAGTTGTCAATAAACAAGGTTATGCTGACAGTCTTTTGGGATATGAAAGGCGCTATCGCTACTGATTTTCTTTTAAAAATACGCAACTCAAAATTGTGCTTCTTATTGCCAACTCCTTTGGCAATACTTACCTTGTTTACAGAATGACCACTATATATATATATATATATATATATATATATATATATATATATATATATATATATATATATATATATATATATATGAGGGGGTGCCAAAAAGTAAATCGACAATTGAAAGGGTGAAATGTAGAATAGATGTCAAAAATAGAATGAAAAGTGAAGAACTTTTTTTATGAGTATGGAAATAGATGTTATAAAAAAAAATCCATCAAACTTTAATGGATTTTAAAAGATATAACTTATGGCGAGAATAAAGTCTCTTAATGTAGTGTCTTAAGACACAAACACAGAATAATGATCCGAGATCAAAAAAAAAATTTTTTAAATAAAAATAAATGAAAGAAAAAAAAAGATTAGTGCAGGGATTTTATAACTGATTAAGAAAATAGGTAATTGGAGGAAGTAAGGGGCAAGTTAGGAAGATCATTAGCGAACAAAACTCAAGCAGAATCTATGTGACTGAGTCTGTTACATACACACACACACACACGAAATCATATATATATATATATATATATATATATTATATATATATATATATATATATAGATAGATAGATAGATAGATAAATGTCTCTTCATAAGTATATATCAGTAGTTATACATATATTAATCTTTTTAAATCTATCTATCTATCTATATATCTATCTATCCTTCTTGGTTTATATAAGTAAAGTGTAAGTATTAGGTGTATTTGTAAATAAAAAAAGGTATGTACATATACACTCAAAGACAGAAACATATATACGTGTGTATTCTGACAGTGTAGGAAGTTCTTTAGGAATATATATATATATATATATATATATATATATATATATATATATATATATATATATTATTCTACTAGCTGCCAATTAGTAAGAAGGTTCGTGTATGTGTGGAGGTGTCTTGGGCTAGATAAACAGATGATTTGCTATATATATATATATATATATATATATATATGTGTGTGTGTGTGTGTGTGTGTGTGTATGCGAGTGTATGTGCGGAGGGGTTATTATCAGTGTTTGTATATATATATACATATATATATATATATATATATATATATATATATATATATATATATATGCTAATAAAGTTTGATATGTAGATAGATTAATAGATATAAGCTAGATAGAAAAGAAACTGAATTAGATAGATAGATAAATAGATAGATAGATATATCGAAAATGAAATAGATATATTAATAGATAGATATAAAGAGAATGAGAGGCGTGCATCCATAGAAAAAAGCATAATTCGGTAGACAGATATAAATATAAACAGAATGAAACAGAGAGAGAGAGAGAGAGTGGGGTGGAGAAGAAGAGATATATATCCTGTGCTAGCGAACGTCATTTAGTAAAAACTTATGCAGCATTACTGAAACTAAAAGGCCCTGTCTCTCGTCCTGATAATTAAGACACTTTGAAAATCCTATCTCTTTTGGTGGATTCCCTACTGTGACGTAATAGCGACACCTTTCCTGATGGAAGACAGATTAAGAAGCAGGAAAAGGCACTTTCTCTACCCCCACTCTAAATCTATCTGTCTTCTGGCCTCCAAATCTGTAATCTTACCTCTAATTAATAGTGCTTTTATATTTAAATACATAAGTGTCTATATATATATATATATATACAAAATGCTCCTCTTATTATGAAATGTATATTGTCAATACAGTCACATATAAACGGGTATATATATATATATATATATATATATATATATATATATATATATATATATATATATATATATATATATATATATATATATATATATATATATATATATATATATATATATATATACGTGTGTGGGTGGAGGCGCTCGTTGTATGATGTTTATCATTGTAAGAAAGGGACAAGATGCCCCGAGTTCAAACCCTGGATAAGGCTGTTTGCTTTTTACAAAGAGCCTTAGAATACGTAGATATGGATCCAGCTATTTTTTATCTCTAGCAATTGAAAGACACTTGGACAGGCTGGGCTCTTTAACCTTACAATGGCATCCATCCTAACGGAAGAAACAAAATGAATTTAAACCTGCTAAATTCTGGTTAAAAATTACCCATATATCTCAACCTGCCCGTGCAGAGGGCTAGGATATATATATATATATATATATATATATATATATATATATATATATATAAGTCCAACAATACATATCCTTAAACGAAGAGTTGGGCTCTCATTCATCGACAGAGACATTTGTTTGTTTATTTTGTTTGGTTGGGTTTTATGGCGTATCAACCTTGGTAGGTTATCTATTTCAAACAATTCAGTTTAGAATAAGTACACAGTTTAAATGTAAGGAAAGTTTAAATGTGAAAAACATTTCTATGTCAAGCTATTCAGCTTAGTTAAGCAGTTCTAATTCAGTTTAGTATAAGTACAGACTTTATTTACACAGTTCTATATTAAACAATTCAGTCTAGTGTAAGTACAGTTTCAATGTCAAAGATAGTTCCATTTCAAATAATTCCGTTTAGCATAAGCATGCAGTTTAAAGGAAAGTACGGTTTGATTGTCAAAAACATTCCTATTCCAAGCTATTCAATTTAGTGAAACAATTCGGTTTAGCATAAGCATACCGTTAAATCTATTTAGAACATAGATAGGGCCATGTCAGCTGCTATCACACTGGGTCAGATTGGACCTGGGAGCAATGGTAATGAAGGCGTGCTACGCATTCCCCAAAGCTCCAGCATCACTGGTAAATCATCAATTTTTTTAGTGTCATATCCGGGACTCTCATTGGGGTGGAGTATCGTACCCCTATGCAGACGTGCAGTCAGTGAATTCTACAGCCCCAACCGACTGCTTAAACGAGATAGATAGAAGAGTCCATTATATATATATATATATATATATATATATATATGCATATATATATATATATATATATATATATATATATAGGTGCTAAATGTCCGGGTTAGATTACACAAAGCTTTAGCCTTACTGAAGCCTTACCATCAGATTGGTTTGTGTCATATGCAGGACGCTCTTTGGGGGTATTCTTACTTCTCTACAGAGGTGCAGTCGGTGTATTCTGCAGTCCAGTCAACTAGGCCATGTAAAATCGTATAAGTGTCTTGAATGTCGAGCGCATTTCATTTGTCGATAATGTTTGCTTTGGTAAATACTGCTTCAGTCTTGAAAATATTTTAACACGCACCATATAATATATATATATATATAATTTAATTTATCCATTTGATCGGAAGAAGTCCTGTTTTCTTTGGTGATATTGATATTTATCAATACCCATAACAAGATGGAAAAAAAATATAATCCTAATGTGACCGATTTTTGTTTTTTCTTAAAGAAATTATTGCTCTGTGATTAGTCATATTGAGCTATTTACTAGGAAAATTTTAAATGTTTTAGAGGAATAAATTTGTCCTGTCGGAATTATTACCGACTACGGTTTATCTGGACTGAATAATACGTACATATATATATATATATATATATATATACAATTTAAGATTAATATATATATATATATATATATATATTAATCTTTGTGTCCAGTCTATAATTCTGTTGGTGTGAAAAACACCCAGATTATACAATTTGAAAATTCTACAAACGGGGGAAAATTTCTGTAAAAAAAGAAAAGACGAAAAACACACGTGCTACTTCAAAATAATCAGCGGCACTAACGTCTACTCAAAAGAAAAAAGACTGAAAAAATTACCTACGCTAAAACGTAATAAAGTGCTCAATACATGCGAAAGAGTTAATATTATGAAAATAATATAATACTATAATCCATGTAGGATCATTTTCATTTTATATATATTATATATATATATGTGTGTGTGTGTGTGTGTGTGTGTGTGGCTGGATTTTACAGCTGTTTAATCTTTGTAGGTTATTTAATGCCAAATCCTCTTTATACATATATATTAAATATATATGATTTGGTTTGATTGGGTTTTATGGTATATCAACCATGTTAGGTTATTTAATGCCAAATATAGATGATTTGGTTTGATTGGGTTTTATGGCATATTAACCATTGTTGGTTATTTATGGCCAAATCCTCTTTATACATATGTGTTAAATATTATGATTTTGTTTGTTGGGTTTTATGGCATATCAACCATTGTTAGTTATTTAATGCCAAACCCTCTTTATACATATATATAAAATATATATGATTTGGTTTGGTTGGGTTTAGGGCATATATGAACCATTGTAGGTTATTTAATACCAAATCTTCTTTATACATATATATTTAATATATATGATTTGATTTGATTAGGTTTTATGACATATCAACCATCGTAGGTTTTTTAATGCCAAGGCCTCTTCATACATATATTAGAAATATATGATTTGCTTGCACATTTTGTTGATAAAAATTTTTAAGATTTAAATAGTTACACATATTTCAAACACGAATAATTCTATGTACAAACACAGCTAAATGAATTTTTGTATTGCTCTGTAACACTAACAATTTTTTTACCATTAACCACTACTTTGCACATATTTAAATATATATATATATATATATATATATATATATATATATATATATATATATATATATATATATATATATATATATATATAATTCTAGGTGAATAGTTGGTAATTTTATTTTTAAATGAGTTAAAACTAATTTGTTCGCACACAAGTATTGCTATTGTTTTTACAGTCAAAAGGTTTCAATTATTCCAACACAAATAATTCTATTTCATATTTGTCACATTTAAGTACACAGTGATGTGGTTTCAAGTATTGCAATTTAACACCAATTATTCGATTCAACACTATTTTCATTTGCACACAGTCAAATAGTTCAAAATATTACTCGCCTGGTTGGTTGGTTGGTTGGTTGGGTTTTATGGCATATCAAACTTTGTAGATTATTTAATGCCAAGTTCATTTAATGTAAATAATCAATTTTATTTCAAACAATTCAGTTTAGCATAAATACGCAGTTTAAATTCAAGTACAGTTTAATTGTGAAAAACTTTTCTATTTCAAGCTATTTAGTTTAGTCAAGCAGTTTTAATTCAGCTAATTCAGTTTAGTATAAATATAGATTTTGTTTACACACAGTTAAATGACAAAACAGTTCTATATCAAACTAATTAGTTTAGTGTAAGTAGAGTTTCAATGTAAAAAAAACTTCCATTTCAAAGTATTGCTAGGTTTCATTTACAATTCAGTTAAACATCATTTATTTGTTTACACAGAGTAAAATGATCAAACAGTTCTATTTCTGAGAATTTAATGTCATTTGTTTGCAAAGAATTTAAATGTCAAACAGTTCAATTTCAACCATAGATAAGGGCCCTGTTAGGTACTATCACTTCGGTTCATCGTGAATCTGAGAGCTTTGGGCAAAGAAAGAATACTCTAAGAATTAATTTTTTAAAATTTTTTTGCGGACTTTTTGTCCTCATCTTAGTAAGTTTTTATGTTGTTTCTTCTTTCACTACGTTTCGGCCAAATTTCACCTCCGGCCTTCTTCAGTTGATTTTACCGCGACCTCGGATAGGAATGCTGAGTCTTGTAACCGTATCCGCAGTAATTACTGCCTTCCATAGTTGTGGTTGCAAGACTTAGCATTCCTATCCGAGGTCGCGGTAAAATCACCTGAAGAAGGCCAGAGGTGAAATTTGGCCGAAACGTAGTGAAAGAAGAAACAACAAAAAAACTACCAAGATGAGGACAAAAAGTCCGCCAATGAATTTTTAAAAAAATTAATTTTCATATTAAGTAGCCTCATCTTAAAATGATTCTAATTAAAGATAATTAGGAATACTCTATATTACCAAAGCTTCAAGCTGGAGCCCTCCCCGCCCCGATAAGATTGTTTAGCGTCATATCCAGGAACCTTTTGCAGGTGGGGGGCTTACCTCTCTTCAGAGATGCAGTCGGTGTATTTCAAATCCTTAGCCGACTGGGATGGTATACATGTGTGTGTGTGTGTGTGTGTGTGTGTGCGTATGTGTGTATGTGAACGTGCACATCATTTTTCATCAAGAAAGTGGTCAATCACTGGTCAGCAGTGCAGGTTAAAACCTAAAAGAAATTTATATCTCACCTCTTTATATTGGTTTCATAAATAAAGGATCCATTTATTAATGATACGACTATCAACTGAAATTTTTAGGATATATATATATATATATATATATATACGCTACTCCTTTCCCTGAAGTGCTTTACTTTACCCTTGATACGTACCTTATATTGCTGAGTGTTAAGCAAGTAGGTATCAAGTACCATTTTTAATGTCTTTGGTTTGACGCAACCTGGGATTGAACCCAAGTCTCCCGGACCATTGGCGAACACTGTCTTCCTTCCTAGGTTGAATGTGAGGCAGTCTACGAATGTGTATACGTTTGCGTTTTTGATTTGCTGGATGAAGTTTGATTACATGTATGTGTATGTGTATGTGTGTGTGTGTGTGTCAATAAAGTTGGTTTAAATTTGTCTGTGAAAAAAAGTGTTTTTATTTGGATTAATGTGTTGTATAAAAAATAAAATCTCCAAT
>CAUZXS010002889.1:57500-122500 GCA_963585895.1 Sepioteuthis lessoniana | reverse complement strand
AGAATGTTAAACTCGAAAAAGTAAAAATATTGGTAACATTGGTTTTGAAGAAATTTAACATTTTCTTTTTGTTTTTCAATTGATGACTAGTTTATGGATGGTATATATAGGGTAAATCCGGCTCATTCGCCTAGTGGGTAGAGTGTTTGCCAATAGTCTGTGAGACCTGGGTACAATCCCAGGTTGCGTCATACCAAAGATTTTAAAAATGGTACTTGATACCTCAGCAATATAAGGTACATATCAAGGGTAAAGTGGAACAATCCAGGGAAAGGAGTAGCGCCCTCCTCTACACCTCGGTGTAGTAGTTATTGAAAAGGGAGCCTTCTGGTCATCCTCGACTATGGTCGCCAAAGAAGGAAGGATATATAGGGTATAGTAGAAATATATATTTCTTCTATATTTTAAACTATCACTTGTGTTGTACAAGCGAACATAGGCAAGTGGTAATAGTAGCTCCATCTCAATAATGTGTTACCATTCACCCCCCGCTCCAGTACAAACATTGTTTGGACCTGTGATAATTGTACGTTTGCAGCTGAAACATTTTTTCAAGACTGGAGAATCTGTAATTGCTACTCGGAGAGCTTTTCATGATATGAAACATGAAACGAGCAGAACAGATTTACCAGTCTAAAAAAAAAGAAAAAAAGATTTCAGGGGTGAAAGTTTGTAGTGGTTCAAGCCACGATCTCATCTTCAAATAAATAAATTCTAAGACATTAGCTATATGGAGCTACCTTTACAACTTGCCCAAGTTCACCTGCACCACAGAAGTTAGTTTAAAATGTGGAAGGTATTTCAGTTACATCCTGTATATATAAACAAACGCATACATATGTGAATTATGTAAGTGTGTATATATACGTGTGTGTGTGCGCGCATGTAGTTGGGCAGTAGTCTTTCATTTAAGCATGTTTGACCAAACAACAAAGACACACCTTGTCTACACAATTCTATCAAAATCCTTTCAAGCCTCCTCACAAGTGTCTCGATTTCAGGTTGGAATCGGTGGATGAATTCACCAAAACTGTCCAAAGTGCCTCAAGACCCCATGTCAGGAGTTGTCTGCATGTGTATATATATATATATATATATATATATATATATATACACACACACATACACACACACATACAAGACTATCATCTAGGGCTGCAGAATGAACCAACTGCACCTTTTCAGGGGTGAAAGACCCTCTGCAATGAGTGTGGTGGATCAGACACACTAAACTATGTGATGGTGAGGCTCCAGTCCGGGAACTCTGGAGAAAGAGGAATACTCCTTCATTGCCATTACTCCCAGGTCCACTGGCCCAAAATGGTAGAACCCGTTATGGTATGATCTATGGGTCAAATAGAATTGTTTAATCATGTACTACAGCTGAAACCATTTAACTGGTAACAAATAATTTATAATAAATTGAATTGTTAGTATTAGATCGCAATACTTGAAATCATCTGTTTGCAGACAATAAATAGCACTACTTGAGCCCATTTAACTCTACGCAAACAAATAATCAATATTGAATAGACTCATTAGTATCAGATAATACTTGAAATCATTTAATTGTGTGCACATAAATGTGCTATGGATTATTTAAAAATAAACTTACCGACAAACTTCATTTAAAAATTACATATACGAACAGGATTTGGCATTAAATAAACCTGCAATGGTTGATATGCCATTAAACCTAATATCTGTGTGCGCGTGTGTGTGTGTATATATATATATATATATATAAATATATATATATATAAAAAGAAAAAAGTTGGCAACCGTCATTGAGGGCAACCCAAAGGCCCCCCCTTTTCATTAGTTACTAGTCTGTGCCCTGGATTGCTCCACTTTACCCTTGATACTTTATAATGCTGTGTGGCTGTGTGTTAAACAAGGACATCATTTTTTGAGTTTTAGGTACAACTCGACCTGAGATTGAACTCTGGTCTCCCGGACCATTGGCGAACACTCTACTCATTAGACTATATATATATATATATATATACACATATATATAAAAACAGGACTAATATCTTATGAAGACTTGGCAGTACATTTCTTTCAGTATGTGTGTGTGTATATGTATATATATATATATATATATATATACACACACTGAAGAAAAAAACAAGACATCACAAAGTCTTCATTAGATGTTAGTCATGTTTTTAGCAAAAACACCCCCTCTTTCTCTCGCTCTCTTTTTAGCGGTCTGTCCTTGTGTGTGTGTTTCTATCACTCTCTCTCTCGGTCTATTAAACCCTGGTCTCCTGAACCACTAGTGAGCACTCTACCCACTATTACAGTAAATAAACAAAATTACATATGGAGATCAAAATTGACTTAGCTTCCAAAATAGGAGGTGAATTAAAAGTACGCAATAACATACTGTATATCATCTTTGGGCATTGACAAGGATCTGTATTCTTGTTTTTCATATTATGACAATACATTGGTTTGAGTGAGTGAGATCACAATATACAATTGCATAAAATACAGCATACAAAAGTAAAAAAAAAAAAAAAAAAAATCACATATCTATTGGATATACAAGGGTCATTCAATAAATAAGAGGAATCAAGATAATAAACGAATTGAAAAATAAAAACTTTTTTCAGAATTTTTTCCATAAATTGTTTGGAATTGGTTCATAGCAAAAATTATTCTCATCTTGCCGAAATATTTGTTTTGAGTCTGTTCAAACTAGCAGCAAATCATAAAATGTTTACAAAATGAGATAAACATAGGTTTACCACGACAAGCCTGAGTCAAAAAGACAGTCCATTTAGTGGAAATGCAATGACTCCCCAGTAAGGAAAAAATTCTGGGCACAGCAGTAAGTAAAGAAGGTCATGCTGACAGTCTCCTGGGATGTGAAAGAACCAATTTCTTTGAAAAAAGTGCAATGGTAAACAATGCTTCCTATTGCCAACACCTAAGTTAAAATTCACCTTATTTATTGAATGATCCTCATACATATATATGGATGTATTTATCCAATATCTCCGCACGATCAAAAGATCAATTTTCTAAGAGGAGTTGAACAGGTTTAAATTTAGAATTTTCCTTCACCTAGATGAGTCGCCATACCAAGGTTAAAGAATCCAATTTGCTCAACGATTTATCCACATTTGGAGAGAGAATAGTCGGCTTTTAACCTTTTCCTCAGATATTAGCCCAACATATAATGCCAACAGCTTTGTCTAGTACTTGAACTCAAAACACTGAGTCCATTTACTACGATGGCCATTACACCATGACTGCCCGAGTTACATATCTACATGTATGTATGCATTCATTTTCACATGTTTAGCATACACACAGCATATATATATATATATATATATATATATATATATATATATATAAAATAAATGAATATAAATTAGTTTTTATATGTAATAGCATGGATGCTTATCTGCAACCACTGGTTTTATATGATGGTCTCTGCCTGATTCTTGCATAAAGATGGCATGAAAACCAATGGTTGCAGAAAAGCATCCATGTTATAAAAACTAATATATATTTATTGTTATATAATAGCTCTATCACAGATATTGAGCACTCTCCAAATTATACCGCATTTAGTCTGCCACAAACCCACCAAGTGTGTGTGTATATATATATATATATATATATATGTATGTGTGTGTGTGTGTGTGTGTGTGTGTGTGTGTGCGCACATACATATATAGAATATTTTAAATTTTGAAGTAGAATAATGATAAAACCGATCAACATTAGAGGATAAGCAACAAAAAATTTAGCATTTGTGTTTTTATAATTATTCTTTTTCATTGTTAAAAATATTGGAATATTGCTCAGCATTTTTGTACATAGAGCACTATAAAATTGTTACAAATCAAAATTTTAGTATTAAGTTTATATATATATATATATAATATTATATTATATATTTTCAATACTATTTACAAATCAAAATTTTAGTATTAAGTTTATATATATATATATATATATATATATATATATAATATTATATTATATATTTTCAATACTTATATTCACAATGAAGATAAGAGTACATTTCAGTAATTTCTCATACATTTTTATATAGTTAACTTTCCAAATTGCATCTTCAACTTGCTACAATTCATCCATCAGACATATTTCTTGTGTCATTCCCTCCACTAACCACTAGAAAGGTGCATATTTTTACTACCATCAAACACGTCTTTATCACTTTTCATTCTATGATTAAAAATACTTGGGTGTGTGTGTGTGGGGGGGTACTTGTATTGTATTAACAAACATCATAGCAAAGGACAGGGCAATCACCACTCTTTAACTTTGACATGCCAGCCAATCTGGGAGAAGGAAAAATCTGTTAAACTCTGCTCAAAAATTGACCTTGTGTTACATCCTGCTTGAGAGGAGGGGTTTATATATATATATATATAATAAAGTTTAAGGTATTTTTAACCTTAACATAGTATGGCTCAAGGTCATGGATTTCAATAGGGATCTTAGTAAAGATTAGAATCTCTCCAGTACTAATCTCTACATGATGCTGTTCTGTTTGATAAATCTTTCTGGTACAATGTCAGAAAAATATGAAGTTACCAATGGAGATCACACTCACTATAATAATAATGGTCAACAAAACTAGCTCTGTAAGTACTTCCCCATGACTATGTTTCTTATTGAGTGAAAATAAGGAATATTGATGAGAAAAGGTTATTTGAATTAATACCACATTAGACAGTACATCATATTTTATGAGTATATTAGTTGATACAACATGGAGGAATCTGTCCCAATATAAAAGCCTTAAGAAAATTGCATACAACTTTTGTTTTCACATTGACAATTCAATTGCAAACAAGACTGTCTTTGTGTTACCACTTATAAGCTTATCAATTCTGCTGAATGAGATCTTACAAAGGGCATCTGTAGAACAACTATAAAGGCTTAAATGGTAAACATCAAATTTATGTGATGATAATAGACAAATATAATAAAAACCGCCATTCACTGTCTAAAATGAGATAGCTAGAGCATTAGACTGGGTATCTAAAAGGTCGCTGGTTCAACATAAAATGAATATTTTAGTTGGTTAGAAATACTGGTTGGTTTCTTTGTTTAAGAGCATATAAACTGTTGTGGGTTATTTAATGCCAAGGCTGGTTTCCGAGTGGCATTATTTAACCAATATCTGGATGGGAAAAGGAAGTTCTTATCTTTTCCAAGAGCGTTCGTTCAAAAGTGAATGTAATAGCGTGACTGGGGTTTGAAATCACTTACTACAATTTTGCTGTCCAGCATGTTAGCCATGACGCAACAGGGACTCCCTCCTTAGAAACAATAGGAATCAGTATATTTCTTGTCTTCAGACACTCCCACCACCAAAAAAAAAAAAAAAAAACTTTTAGAAAAGTACTTGACAGGAGATTTAAAAAAAACTATGGCTTTATTTTATATGAATAATATTTTAGTCCAATAATTAACGGTTGTGATATATGTACTTACTCAACACCTCTACCAATTGGCAGGATGACACAAGGTCATTATTTAAGCAGAGAAAATCTGGTTAGCCTTCTCCTAGACTGGTTGCTTAACTAAGGGTAAAGAATCAAGTTGGCCCTACTATTTACCCATAGCTGGAGAGAGAACAGAAGGATTTATGAATAAATGGTTCGGTTTCATATTTGCAGATTATAACTAATTATTACAGATACCTGAAGAAGGCTGGAGATTAAAACGGCCAAAATGTTGGAACGATAATAGACCTCAAAATAGGGATACAAATCTAGGTAGAGCATCTTATTATAATGAAAATTCCTCATCTCGGAAAGATTTAATTCTGAAAACTTTAGATCATTAATAGTTACCTACAAATATTTATACTGCTCTTTTTTTTCCCCTTCATATCAGAAGAGCTCCATTAAAACACTGAACTTCATTGGTTAATACTTCAGCCAGAACAAGCAAATGAATTGAGGTGAAAACAATGAGGTCCACAACACTATGACAAATGATCTGTAAAGGAAATAATGTGAAATTTTAGGGGATGATGATTTATCTCCCCTTGTTCCAAGCAGTTGTTATCTAAAAATCTTTGTAGTGAGTTGAACAATTGTAATAGATCTTTTTTTTTGTTTTTTAAATTTTGATTGAATCAAAGCTGAAAGCAGCCAAGCTTTGTGAGGAGAACAATATTTCATCTCTTTTATCAAATGAGCAGATTATAATTGCACTGGGAAAATTAAGGCATGTAATAATAAATGGGAAGAAGATGAAGAAAAACTGCCATGAAAAACTAAATAGTTAAAGAAAATGATAATTAGAACAAACAGAAAGAGGAGTGTGAGAAGGATGAGAAGGAATGTGTGTGTGTGAGAGAGAGAGAAACAATGAGGAGGAGAATTTAAAAAAAAATGGAGAGAGAAGCAATGAGGGTGAGGATTTAAAAAATGGAGAGAGAGAGGGAGAGAGAGAGAAGCAATGAAAATTTTAAAAAATGGACAGGGAGAGAGAAGGAGGGAGAGAGGGAGAAAAGCAATGAGGATGAGAATTTTAAAAAATGGAGAGAGAGAGAGAGAGAAACAATGAGGATGAGAATTTAAAAAATGGAGAAAGAGAGAGAGAAAGAGAGAGAGAAAGAGAGAGAGAGAAACAATGAGGATGAGAATTTTAAAAATGGAGAGAGAGAGAGAGAGAGGGGCAATGAGGATGAGAACTTTAAAAATGGAGAGAGAGAGAGAGAGAAACAATGAGGATGAGAATTTAAAAAATGGAGAGAGAGAGAGAGAGAGAGAGAAGCAATGAGGATGAGAATTTTAAAAATGGAGAAAGAGAGAGAGAAAGAGAGAGAGAGAAACAATGAGGATGAGAATTTTAAAAATGGAGAGAGAGAGAGAAACAATGAGGATGAGATTTTTAAAAATGGAGAGAGAGAGAGAAACAATGAGGATGAGATTTTTAAAAATGGAGAGAGAGAGAGAAACAATGAGGATGAGATTTTTAAAAATGGAGAGAGAGAGAGAGAGAGAGAGAAACAATGAGGATTAGAATTTAAAAAATGGAGAGAGAGAGAGAGAGAGAGAAACAATGAGGATGAGAATTTTAAAAATGGAGAGAGAGAGAGAGAGAGAGAGAACGAATGTGAATGAGAAGAGTAAAAAGAGAACAAGAAGATGAATAATATGGACAATGAAAAAGAGTATCATTTGGAAAGGGGGAGTAGAACATAGAAAGACAGTAAGTAAAAAAAAAAAAAGAAAATTTGAATAAGTCACAGATGTTGGTTTATATAAAATATTAAACTAAATGATTAAAAACCAGATTTCAAAATTATAATCAGAGTCCGTATATCCTTTTAAAAATGAAAAAAAAAAAAAAAAAAAAAAAGAAGTTATATTAGACATAAGGAAATAAATTAGACCTTGTGAAATTTAATTACAATTCACACAAGAAAAAATTTTTCATTCTATAAATGACAGCTGAAAGACGATAGAATGATGTCAACATTTTTCTAAAAATACTTATTCCAATATGAGACCAAAAAGAAAAAAGCCAAGTTTGGAATTAAAAAAAACAACAAAAAAAACATTTCCCTTTTTTCATACCTACTGAATTTTGTGTATATATCAATGTTTTATTTGCATCATTCTTATACCTTTCATGTTTTTAAGATTCTAATATATTCATTTTCAGGGCTACATTGGATGGAATAATGTCGAAATCATTTTTAAAAAAAAGATTAGTTTCAATATGAAACCAGGAAAAAAATATAAAGAAATTAAAAAGATGAGACAAAAGATTTGTAATATTTTGGTGATGTGACACAATTTGGCAGTTCTAGATGCATTTTGGTTGTGAAGGTGATGAACTGGATTGAACTGTGAGATGGCCAACTTGCCTGAAATGGTTTTTAGACCTACTTGACCGTATCTAATCATAGAGGTTCTTGCAACCCAAGTTGGTCAACCCAACTTGGACCATCTGGTTACTGGACTGTGATCAATTGCATTTTTATCTTTCACACAAGAAATATTTTTGGTTATTTCCCTGGCTCAGATTGAACTCATAAAACCTAAGTTTATTAATTATACAAAATATTGCTAAATTTTTGACTCACCCAATTAAGATAAAAAGAAAAAAATACTTTTCCTTTCCCAGACTTTGTGGATGTTTCCGTGTTTTATTTACATTATTCTCATAACATTCATGCCCTGAAGATGTCGATAAGCAGGAACGTTTTTTTGGTGTTCATTTTCTTTCACTTAAAAATTTTTAGAGGCTATTCAAAATATAATATAACACCCCCCCCCAAAAAAAAAAAACAAATAAATCACTACTCACTCTGGTTATCAATCTACGGCAACAAGACGACAATATAATTTGAAAATATTAAATTATAAAATCTCAGTGAGATTCGAGTGAGTTCTAACTTTGATTAAATGATTCAAGAAAATATTAGTCAAAATTACCAATGGGATTTATCTGACAATCCATGAAACCAGATTTGACACAAGGTCATCTTAATGGTGAGTCGGGGGAGCGCACACATGAATTGAGTCTTGTGTGGCCATCACAAAAAAAATGCTTGATCCCTGGGGCATTTCTCTTTTGGGACACCTCAGGTGCCAAGTGATAAACTTAGCCCTGCTATGCAGATACTGCCTAGTAGGATAGGACCCCTGGGACCATGCAAATAATATATCTTACCTAAACTTACCCACCCAAAGATAAAAATAATAATAACTGTCACTTATTAAGTTTTGCTTAGGTTAGCACAAGGCCAGAGGCATGGGACACCCAATGAAATTCAAGCTCTCTCAAATCAGGATTTAAGAAAAATGATGCCGTTTTAACAGCTCAACATAAAAATTAAAATCTTTTTCAATTCATTATCTAATGAAACTTGTTATGAGTGAACTGTCATATGGAATATTAGTTTTATTTTTCTATCAGATTATGTGAGTTTTCTTATATAAACCGGAAAAAGGAATATATAACAAAGCCATACATTGAGCTCTACCAAAGATTTATACGAAATCCCTCGTTTAAGATGGAGAAGAATAATCCACACCCATTATCTTCGGATGCTGACAAGATATTATTTTTATATACATATACAGAGGATGTAGGCTCTGCAGTAATGATATGTCATTTTTTTTTTTCTTTAAAAAATAATCATTCTATCTTAATGCACTTAATCCAGTAGGTCAAACATTATGTAATAAAAAGTTGGGATAAAAATTTGAAAGTTGTGTGACAGACACTGAAATTATTGATATGTACACTCATTATATTATAATAATTATAATAAAAAAATATGTATTAGTTTTTCATCAGGCAGAAAAAGTATCTGATGATTGTCGTATAAAGACGACATGAAAACAGTGGTCGCAGATAAGCATCCATGATATTAAATATATATAAAAACTAATATATATTTATTTACCATTAAATTATATCATAGCTCTATCACAGATATTGAGCACTCTCCAAATTATATTGCATTTGGTCTGCCACAAGCCAACCAAGTGAAATAGTCATAACCATATACTGTTATTATATAATATGTGTGTGTGTATGTATATCATATGCGCACACACACACAAAAAATCTCACACACATATCAACACATATACACACACAAGAGAAAGAGAATGCAACCCCCCCCCCAGAAAAACACAATGATGATAGATAAAAAACACAATCTCAGTATATTTTTTTTAGATAAATAAATAAAATACATGTTAAACTGGATTTGTAATCTACAGGGGCTCATTAAAATTACCATCTCCTTATCAGTTTATACAATATAGAAGAAACCCCCCCCCCCAAAAAAAAAATTATCCAGCTGAATTTTCTCTTTAATATACTCCACAGGGACACTGGCTAAATGAATGTTTCAGTTCTTAGTCAAGGTTTAATGAGTGACAGAGAGAGAAATGATCAGATTGAATCTATCTATCTATCTATAGTTCAAACAAGAATCATGGAAATTAATCCGAGTAAGCAATGATTGGCTTTAAGATGCTGAGCAAGATGTAGAGAGCAAGCCAAATCTTTATTTGCAAGTTATACCAACATTATCAGGGAGGGACAGAGCTGAGGTGCAGGGTAAGGGAAGTGATGGGCAATTTTGAGAGGGTGCCATGTTATCATTGGAACCTATCAAGCTTCAAGGGATATACATTGAAGACATTTACTTGAAACAAGAAACACAACGGCTTTGTAAACATCTGCTTGTTAAGACAGTTATACTGAATTTATAGCCATGCCCTCTAGTATCGAGTTAATTATTCGTGTTTCTATAATCTACTTTGAGAGAGAGAGAGGAAGAAGGAAGTGAGAGAGAGAGAAATGAGTTGAGAGAGAAAGAGAGAGAGAGAAAGAGATAAAGAAAGAAACAAAGAAAGGGATGGAGAGAAACAGATGAAGATGAAAGAAGACAGACTGAAAAACAGAGGGAGAGAGAATAAGAAAGAAAGAGTGAGAAAGTGAAAGGGAGCAACAGAGCAAGAGGTAGGGTGGAAGATGGCAGGAGAGAGAGAGATAGAATGAGGAAGAAGTAGTGAGAGAGAGAGAGAGAAAGAGATAAAGAAGGAAACAGAGAAAGGGATGGGGAGAAACAGATGAAGATGAGAGAAGACAGACTGAAAAACAGAGGGAGAGAGAATAAGAAAGAAAGAGTGAGAAAGTGAAAGGGAGCAACAGAGCAAAAGGTAGAGTGGAAGATGGCAGAAGAGAGAGAGAGAGATTGACAGAGAACAAGTAACAGAAAGAGGGAGTGAGAAACACCAATAAATTCTACATTCAAAAGCCCAGACAGAAATGCTTGCATTAATTCCTGACAAACGACAATCCTTTTTGTCTTGAGTTTCAAGGAATTTCTAAAGTAAAATTATTAGCAATTCATTGACAGAATGCATGATAATAATAATAATAATAACAACAGGTCAAAACATTTTGTTCAAAATGTATTGAGACTGGCTTCATTATTTCTTTTTTGCACTGTTAACCAACAATCAAGACATCATTTTACCACTGTATATTTTTACCACTATATATATATATATATATCTTAACAAGTTGTCAGATAACAAATAACATTTTCAGCTATTTTTCATCCAGGAGCTTCAGAAGAAATCACAGGGTTAAGTAGCCCTAACTAGAGACCTAAATGGACCTCAATTATATATGTATATGTTTCTTTGGATATATATCAATTAGGAAATTTTAGGTCAAAACATTTTGTTCAAAATGTATTGAGACCAGCTTAATTATTTCTTTTTTGTACAGTCAAAAAACTATCAAGACATCATTTTATTACAATATATATATATATATATATATATATATATATCTTAACAAGTTGTTAGATAACAAATAACATTTTCAACTTATTTTTCATCCAGGAGCTTGAGAAGGAATCACAGGGTTAAGTAGCCCTAACCAGAGACCTAAATGGACATCAATTATATATATATGCATGTATATTTATTTGTATATATATCAATTAGGCAATTTTAGTGTCCACACCAAAAAGAAAAAAAAAACTGTGTTAAAATCTACACCTTTCTGAAGTTATTAAGTAAATCACAAACTTCAATAACGTAAAATAAGTTAGGAAAAAATTATAAATTTTAAACAATTTAAATGTCAAAACAAATCCTAACTTAAAATTTTAGATAGTATCAATATGTTTTATAAAAATTATTTGATGTATTAAAAGAAAAAACACATAAAAAAAAAACATCTAAGGTTATTAGGCAAAACTAAATCACAATTTCAATAAAATTGCCAAAAATTGACCAACATCTATAAGTAGTAGTTGACGACTTTAGTCAAGGGTGATCCGAAGGCTCCCTTTTCAATAGCTACTACACCAAGGTGTGGGGGAGGGCACTACTCCTTTTCCTGGATTGCTCCACTTTACCCTTGATCCTTACCTTATAATGCTGTCTGTTAAGCAAGGTAGCATCAAGTACCATTTTTTTGAGTCTTTGGTATGACTCGACCTGGGATTGAACCCAGGTCTCCCGGGCCATTGGCAAACACTAACCATTATGCCAATGTCCGGTCATCTATAATAGAACAAATACCAAACATATGATAAGTCTTTGAATACTTTACATTTTGAAATATGACTCTTCTCAAAAACAGTCTATTGTATTTTGAAATGGTGACTCTTCTCAAAAACAGTCTACTACACATTGATTTTGTTGATTCAAAAACATTTTTTTTTCCTTTTTTTTCAGCAGGTTCAAATTCTGACATGATAGTTTTAATTGCTTCTCATAGGTCTGCTTTGTTATATTGTTCACCACCTTCACAACTGATTATAGATTTTTGATCGGATTCAGATCAGGACTTGATGGTAGCCATTCTATCATTGTTTCTCCAGTAAATCTTTATGCTCAAAGAATTCATGGGTAAGCTTTGATCCATGAAAAGGAGTTATTGCCTTACATAAACACCACTTTGAAATTGTGAGACCGAGATTTGTACCACGCAATGAAAGTCTTGTCTATAAAAATGCAAGAGTTAACACTGTTTAGTTTAATTACTGCATCGACATTGAATGGTCCAGTAATGGGTTGGTCAACAATTCCAGCCCATATCACACTATTGCCTCCTTGTTGAATTCTTTTAGCCACAGGCACATCTGAATTGGATAAAATCCATCTTTTAGCCCATCCATTAGGTCCATCAAATGTCACTTGAGATTCATCCATGAAAATTACTTTAGAAAAATCAATTTTCATATCTTTCTTGGTCCAATTATAATGCTAAAAAATATTTGCTTAAGTGGAAAAAAAAAAAAAAAAAAAAAAAAAAAAAGGTTGCCTAGGGGATATTTTTTCTTTTTCGTTACAGATCTCAATTCACAAAGTATTTTACACCTTTTGTCTGTGACTCCCTCAATTCAAGACTTTTCACGGGTCAAAAGTGATTGTTTTGCGATAACTCACTTTAGTTTACATTCATATAGAGGAAACAAATTCCTAAAGTTTATCCCTTTCTTCAAGTTTTGAACTTATATTTTTAACAGTTTTCTTCATCGTTCGAGGATATCTCCAAAGTGAACATTTCTTCAATCAATAACTTTGTTAATTTCTAGTTTTTAGCAGCCGTTAGATCATTCTCTTTACCTTTTTCAACATACATTCTAGTTTGGTTTGGTGGCACATCAACCATTGTAGGTTATTTTATGCCAAATTCACTTTTATCCAAATTAACAGTTCTATTTTGAACTATTCAGTTTAGCATAAGAGCACAGTTTAGTTCTATTTGAACCATAGATAAAACCCTATCAGGTGCTATCATTTCGAATCAGAGTGGACCTGGGAGTAATGGCAATGAAGGAGTGCTCCGCATTCCCCAAAGTTCCAGCATTACTGGAACCTCACCATCAGATAGTTTAGGTTCATATCCAGGATTCTCATTGGGGGTGGGGTCTCACCTCTCTGTGGAGAAGCAGTCGGTGTATTCTACAGCCCCCACCCCACAAAAAGAATAGATTTTATGAGAATTTAGGTCTTAAGCTTATCAAATCACTCTGACAGCACAGAGTTCCTCGACTCCCTCACTAACCATCCCTATCATCCATTACTCCTCGCAGGTCTTTTAGACAGCATCCAGTGTCCACACAAAACTGAAAGTCTTTGCTGGTTGGCCAACAAAAGCACTTACATTTGCAATCCATCGGAGAATGTGGCTTATGAGTTCATCTCTTTCTTCTGCAACCCTTCTTCATCTTATATAAAATGGTACGTGAAAACAAGGGCAAGTTATTGTTTTATGGGATGCTGTTTCCTGGATTTGTTCAAGACAGCATAAAGCATTAGGCTAATGTTAGTTTAATCTGCATATTAACTTTATTCAGTCCATTTTCTTAAATTTCAAATATAAAAAAAAAACCAAAAAAATTAACCCTTAAAAATGGTCAAACATTTAGATAGATATTTAACCGAGAGACAAGATAAAATTTGAGAAATATTGGTTTGGAGTTAATGTAGTACATTTGATTTGCATAACTTCAGACAGGCTGTATATTGGACTTAAATAATTGTAATTATTAAAGGTCTTATGCAGTTGGTAAATTAATGAAAAAAAAAAATAAAAAATAAAAAAAATA
The DNA here is from genome assembly GCA_963585895.1 of Sepioteuthis lessoniana. Lineage (NCBI taxonomy): Eukaryota > Metazoa > Mollusca > Cephalopoda > Myopsida > Loliginidae > Sepioteuthis > Sepioteuthis lessoniana. Next base: position 108,384 of record CAUZXS010002889.1, on the reverse strand, counting down.
AAAAAAAAAGTTTTAAATGATAAAAATTTAATTGTACAGAAGTTGGATGCAAATAGTTAAAGAAGAAGGAAGATTGAATTTAATTGGCAGTTTCCATTTCAGAAATTGCAAATGAAAGTGTCTCATACAAAGAAAAGGTTGTCGTTTTATAATGCATTAAAAAAATCAAGATAAAAGAGGGAGAAAAAGAAAGGAGAGAGAGAGAATGAAAAGAAAGAAAGAAACAAGAAAAAGAGATGAGAAGAGAAAGAAACAAAACAGACAAAGAAGAAAAAAAAGAAAAAGAAAAAAGACAGAGCAAAGATTGAAGAAAGAGAAGAAAGAAACAGAATAGACAAGAAAAAAAAAAGAAAGATAAGAAAAAGAAAAAGAGAAAGAAAAGAAAAAGAGAAAGAAAAGAAAAAGAGAAAGAAAAGAAAAAGAGAAAGAAAAGAAAAAGAGAAAGAAAAGAAAAAGAGAAAGAAAAGAAAAAGAGAAAGAAAAGAAAAAGAGAAAGAAAAGAAAAAGAGAAAGAAAAGAAAAAGAGAAAGAAAAGAAAAAGAGAAAGAAAAAGAGAAAGAAAAGAGAAAAGAGAAAAAAGAAAAAGAGAAAAAAGAAAAAGAGAAAAAGAAAGAGAAAAAGAAAAAGAAAGAAAAAGAAAGAGAAAAAGAAAAAGAAAGAAAAAAGAAAGAAAGAAAAAAGAGAAGAAAAAGAAAAAAGAAAAGAAAAAGAGAAGAAAAAAGAGAAAAAAGAAAAGAAAAAAAGAAAAAAAAGAAAAAGAAAAAGAGAAGAAAGAGAAAAGAACAAAGAAAGAGTAGAGAAAGAAAGAAAAAAGAAAATAATAGAAAGAGAGATAAAAAAAATGAAAAAGGAAGTGAAAGAGAATAAGAGGAGAAGCAAAGAGGGAAAGAAAAAGAACAAAGAAAAAAAAAGAGAAAAGAAAAAGAAAAATATAATAAGAGAGAACAAAGGAAACTGAGAAAGAGAGAAAAAAGTACGAGGAAAACATCAAAAAGAAAAAAAGGAAACAAAAAAATGAAACAAAAAATGCACAAGTAAAAAAAAAAATCACTTTTGTTTGACAGAAGCTACCAGTGAGTAAATAAATAAAAAATTTTTAAAAAATTACATATATCATAATGACATATATTTACCAAAATGCCACAGAAGGTCAGTTATGAACCTATCAAAAGTCATTGTTTTAATTTGAAAGCAGTGAATGCAGGGTAGGGTCTTTAGCTCAGCATGCAAAGAAGCTACCTTGACCCATTCCCATCGACACTTCTCCACAAAAAAGAAAAAAAAATCTGCACCATCTGCCCCAAAATCTTCAGATATCTTTTTAAAATGTTCCTAGAAATAAACTTGTGAGCAGAAGGTCGAAAATAAACTCGTTGACCAATACTTTTTATAGTACTAACGAGACATTTTTTCCCTAAATACCCCAAATGATTTTTTAAAAAAGTTTTATTAACTCTTAAACTAAGCCAGAACACTTCAGTCTCGATAAAGCTATTGCTTAAATAAAACAGTAGATTCATTATTGATCCCTTTGAAGATGGTTAGGTGATTTTATGACATGTCAAACATTGCTGGGTTATCTAATATCCTAATTCAATCAGGCCAGTTGGCTGGGGCTTTAGGATACACTGACTACATTTCCACAGACGAATAAGACCCATTCTCACGCAATGAGTGTTCTGAATATGATACTAAACAATCGGATGTTGAGGCTTCAGGTATGCAGACTACCCCTTCATTGTCATCGCTCTCAGGTCCAGAGTGGTAGCACCTGATAGGGTCCAATCTATGGGTAAAATAGAACAAATGACTTATGCTAAATTGAATAGCTTGGAATATAACTGTCTTTACATGTAACAGTCTGTAAAGAAATGACTGATGTTTAATTGAATTGTTTGAGATAAATGGTTCCAAATATTGCCATGTAACTTTGTTGACATATGCTAAATTGAATTGTTGGATTATTTAACTGTATGTATCGACAAAATGTGTCTACAAATCATATATTTGATATATGTATAAAAATAGGATTTGGCATTAAATAACCAATAATGGTTGATGTGCCATAAAACCTAATTAAACCAAATTTTTAGAGCAGTGAAGCATTTCTGTTTAATAAAAAAAGTAAACTTGGTGACCAGAAGGCTCCCTTTTCAATAGCTACTACACTGAGGTGTAGTGGAGGGTGCAACTCCTTTCCCTGGATTGTTCCACATTACCCTTGATATGTATCTTATATTGCCAAGTGTTAAGCAAGGAGGTATCAAGTACCATTTTTAAAGTCTTTGGTATGACGCGACGTGAGATTGAGCCCAAGTCTCCTGGATCATCGGCGAACACTCTACCCACAAGGTCAAAGAGCTGTTTAATAATAATAATAATTTTTTGCACTACTACTAAATCTTTTCTGTACAACTACTACTACTACTAATAATAATAATAATCTTTTTTGCTTTAAAAATAATAAGAAAAATCCTTTCTGTACCAATAATAATAAAAATAATCCTCTTTTGTATTAATGATAATAAAAATAATCCTTGGTGGTACGACGACAACGACGACGACGAACTCGGGTTCAAACCCAGGACAAGGCTGTTAGAAATGGTATGCATCGAATGATTCTTCCTCCATCTATGAGTAAATAGTAGGGGCAGACTGGGCTCTTTAGCCTTAGTATGGCAACCATTCTAGGAGAAGTGAAACTCTTAATTCAAACCCATTCAAGTGGGTAGAGGTTTCAGCAATAGTCCTGGAGACCTGGGTTCAATCTAAGGTAGCGTCATACCAAAGACCTTAAAAATGGTACTTGATACTGCCGTACTTAACTCAGCATTATAAAGGTACGTATCAAGTGTAAAGTGGAGCAATCCAGGGAAAGTAGTAGTGCCCTCCCCTACACCCCAGTGTAGTAGCTATTGAAAAGGGAGCCTTCTGCTTTGCCTCAACTACGGTCGCCAACTTACTTACTCTGCTGAAAAAATTGACCTTGTGTCACATCCTGCTCATGAGGAGGGGTTAGGTAAATAAATAACAACAACAACAACAACAGTTAGGGCTCTTGAATGGAATTGTCAATGATCAGAAATAAATACAATCTGTTCCTGAAAGATCATTGCTATCTACCTGAAGTAAAAGAAACATTTTTGCAACAGTGAATGTCTGGCAGGTCAATATAAACAAATTTCATTTGAACAAAGATTTTTCTCCCCATCCTCAGTAATATACTAGAATTTACAGAAATGAGTTTTCTCATTTCAAGATTACACCCTTTTATTTTAAGAGGCAAAGAACTTTTATTGATCTTTTCGAAGCCAGTGTAAGATAAGGAGGTCTTGTCTTTTTTTTTTCTTATTTGGAGACTGTAATTTTTATGTCGGGCCAAGTATAGCATCGATCTATCTAAAAACAGGGACACAGATATATCAAGGTTAGTAAAGGAAGTCGTAGAAAACAATAAAAATAAGAAAAAAAAACAAACACCCCAAAACTTGGAAAACCAAGACAAGCTATATATATATATAATAACTAGTTACTACTCATATAATCTATATACATATAAGTTTATTCACAAAACAGTTTTTACCATGTATTGTTGCTGCTTCCCAAATAATTTTTAAAAAACATTTGGGTTGGGTTGGGTTTTATGGCATATCAACCATTCTAGGTTATTTAATGCCAAATCCATTTTTATACATATAAACAGTTCTATTTCAAACAATTCAGTTTAGTATGAGTATAGTTTTTTGTTTACACACAGTTAAATGTCAAAACAGTTCTATTTCAAACAATTCAGTTTAGCATAAGAACACAGTTTAGTTCTATTTACCCATAGACAAGACTATCATGTGCTACCACTCCAGGCCATTGTGGACCTGGGAGCGATGATATTTAATGGGTACTCCATATTCCCCAAAGCTCCAGCATTACTGAAGCCTCACCATCAGATTGTTTAGTGTCATAACCAGGACAATCGTTTGTGTGTGTGTGTGTGGGGTCTTATCCCTCTGCAGAGAAGCAGTTGGTGTATTCTACAGCCTCAGTCGACTGGGCACAAAAGATTTGCTACAGTGAGTGGAAGACTTGGAAATAAGAGGATGAGTGGAGACCATCCAAACGACAGCATTGTTTTAGATCAGCCAGAATACTAAGGAGAGTCCTGGAGACTTGAGGAAACTTGCTGTCACCCAAACTCCAATGGAAAACCATCAGCTAAAACTGGTGTGAAAAACCTTCATGATGATAATGATGATAATGGACCAGTAAGTGTCTGGCTGCCTAATCCTTAAACCAAAAGAAAGTATATAAGTATAGAATATTAGATTGTGAAAAATGGTATAAACACCAACCAGAAACAATAACAGAAGCCAAAGGAGCAAGTATTCTCTGGGACTTTGCGATCCAAACTAATGGAAAAATAAAAAGCAATAGACCAGATTTACATTATCTATATTTTTTGGACTATTGTCCTCATCTTTGTCGCCATGTTTATCACAATGTTTCGGACGTTGTACACCCCGACCTTCTTCAGGTGGTTGGAATGTCGAACTTAACCCTTTATTTCGCTTACCAGGATAAACTGTTCTAGTTCCATGAGCCATGTTTAATGGATGTCAGTTATCAGTTAAACATGGCTTGTGGAACTAGAACAGTCTACCCCGGTAAGCCAAATAAAGGGCTAAGTTTGATATTCCAACCACTTGAAGAAGGCTGGAGAGTACAACCGCCAAAACGTTATGATAAACATGGCGACAAAAATGAGGACAATAGTAAAAAAAAATGTAAATAATGTACATAATACTTCATCTCAGAAATATAGACAGAGACCAGATTTAGAAGGTTAAGGACTATAAAAGAAAGACGTGGCTTCTAATTGATATAGCAGTGCCAACAGATCATAACATCAGTCAGGGAATATAATAAAATGAATAAATAAAATGACATGGAAATAGAAATTAAGAAAATGTGGCACCTTAAAATTACAAGTAATACCAGTAACAGTGGGAGCACTGGGTATGATCAAGAAAGGGACAGATAAACCCATTAACAATGTACCAAGCAGTCCAAGCCGAGATGAAATACAAGAAAAAATTGCACTTTGTGGAACAGCACATCTCCTTAGGAGAGAACAATCAATAAAACTGAAAAATATAACATAAAACAGGCAGCAATAACATAAATACATGGAATACATATAATTACAAACTTCCCTCAGGCTAGGTCTCAGGGAAATAAACCGGTGAAGAATTTTAAGAACCCGAAAATATAGCAGAAAATTAATAACAACAACAACAACCACCATGAAAAGCCTAGTTATTGGGAAAATATTCAAGTTGTAATATATCTGAAAAAAGAAAAAAAAGACCCCCCCCTCTTTTCCTTCTCTGCCAGATTTGCATATCAATCCACATTTCTTCTAAAATAGTTTTCAATCAACCCCCTAACTTTCTCTTCTCCCGGTCGTACCCACCCATCTATCCCAACCCCCAGGCTCCTCATCTCTTCTCTCGGTAAATCTACCTGCACGTGTGTGTTCTGTATGAATTAAATGCTTACCTGCAGGGCTAAGCCAGTTTTATCAACTTCGTTTTGAGTAGATAATTTTACTAAGAGGCTTTTTGCTAAACATCACAATCACGCTTGTAACAGAAATATATAAAACCACAAAAATAAACAAAACAAAAACGACGATAAACAATAAAAAGAAAAGGCCCGACACTTCAGTATGACAAAAGTAATATTGAAAATATCTAACATTTCTTTGTAAAGAGAAATCTTCTCAAGAAATCAATTCAAACAAAGCTGCAGATTTTATTGTCTGGGATCTGGATAATAATACCAGATATATCTAAGAGAATTGTATATAGTAATTATATATAACGAGCTAGTCAAAAATCATCTAAATCTTGACAATTGGTTCTGAATATGAGGTTAAGTAAAGAAACATGCAATGTTGGAGATGGAGGGAAAATAAATTCTGATCAGTGAATAAAGTTTTTTTTTTTTTTTTTTTTTTTTCCTGATCAAGATAAGATCACTGGTTGGTTGGTTTATCAAGTCCTTGTTGGTTTATTCCCACAAAATTATATTCAATACAAAAATCTATCTTCACAAACCTTTTAAACAGGTATAAACTTCATAGTTGTATTATCAGACTTTTAAGTGTATTAAATGAATTGATGGTTGACTGGTTTTATGGTATATCCGCCAGAGTTGGGTTTATAGACACACACACATACACACACGAGTAGTAAATTAAAAAGAAAAACAAGTCTGAAGGAAAAGATGAAACCCAATGTTGCACGCACACACACACACATATATATATATATATATATATATATATATATATATATATATATATATATATACACACACACACACAAGCACACAAGTCATAAATTAAAAAAGGAAAAAGTTGGTCGGCTGGTTGGGTTTTATGGCAGATCAACCCTTGGAGGTTATTTAAGGCTAAATCCTATATATATATATATATATATATATATATATATATATAAAATGTGATTTGTGAACACATTTTGTTGATAACATTTTTAGATAAGCTTGGGCGAACTCTTTTTTTCTTTTTACACATAGCTAAATGTTTTCAAGTATTGCTATATCACAGTCAGAATTTAACATCAGTCATTTGTTTGCGCACAGTTTGAAGGTAATTTCATTTTTAAATTAGAACTAATTTGTTTGCAGACTAGTATTGCAGTTGTTTCTATTCAATATCATTTGTTTGCAGACAGTGAAATGATTATAAGTAAATACAGTCAAATGGTTTCAAGTATTCCTATGTAATATCAATAATTCAATTTAGGAACACAGTTAAAGACTTTCAAATATTTGCTATTTAACACTAATAATTGTATTCAACATTCCTTATTCATTTTGTACACAGTTAAATGGTTCCAAGTATTGCTATGTATCACTATCAATTCAATTAAACATCAGTCATTTGTTTACACACAGTTAAATGATCAAACAGTTCTATTTCTAACAATTCAATTTATCACAAGTCAACAAGGTTAAATAGTTCCAAGTATTGTTATGTATCACTATTGTGGAGGTGCCCATGATGTAATGGTTATCATCTTAGGAAATGGACATAGCGATACAAGTTCAAATCCTGGACGAGACTGATTGCATTTCACTTAGCACTAATACCCTTGGGAAAGGTATGGATCCAATTATTCTCCCTTCAGCTACGGGTAAATAGTAGGACAGACTGGGTTCTTCAGCCTTGGCAAGGCAACTAGTCTAGGAGAAGGAAAACTGAATTCAAACCTGTTAATCAACTCCAATACTTTACACAAAATATTTTTACTTAGCACCACTGTGGTAGCATTTTACGATCCCCATGGAAATACGGAGAGAAATGAAACCCAAATATAACAAAAATTAAGCTTTATTTTGAATGAAGGCTGTTGTGTGACCCACTAACACTCTCTCTCTCTCTCTCTATATATATATATATATATATATATATATATATATATATATATATATATATATATATAGATAGATAGATAAGGTGTGTGGAGACAGACAACAAAAATAGTATTTGATTTCTGTTAAGTGAATTTCTGTTTTGGAAATATACCAAATCATAGTGAGCAACGACCCCACCAGAAAGAAGAAGAAAAGAAAAAAAAAAAAAAAAAAAAAGAAGGTCTTCAGCATTTACCTAACCATAAAATATTGAATCTTAGGTGACCGATTTCTAATGGTCATTTAGTGACAGGCCAGCACACCCCGCCGATCTGACCCATGTTTGAATAACTCAACATAAGAAACCCCCCACCAACAACTTACAATTGATAAAAAATGAAAACATACACGTATACACAAACACACACACATATATATACATACACAGACACACAAATCACCCCACACAATTATGTACATATACATATGTACATATATGCACACACGTACATACATATATATATATGTACACACATATATATATACATATATATATATATATATATATATAAATAAACACACAAACATATATACATATGCACACAAATAAAGTGTGTGCGTGTGCCAACACAAATTTCTAATTTGTCAATGAGTCATAAAAGTACCAAGCTTAAAACTATTTGCCAAGACAGAAATCAACAATGAATGAAACAATTTTATTATAAAGATCCCCTTGGCATTTAACACACTTATTCCAGTGAGTTTTCTATTGGTTGAAGCACTTTTGGAATACATCTGCAATTTGTGTGCATATGTCTATGACTTCTTACACAATTTATTGCATTTTTATATTTTAACAGACTAAATTTTTATCTATACACACGCATACATCCATAGTTTCACAAACACATGATATAATTCAACGCCAAGTCAGTCAATGGTGAGAACGATTCTATTTTAGGGTTTTCTTTCTTCAATATCCATGAAATTAAAAATCCAAAAGAGACCTCAATGTAAAATAATAAATTAAAGTACAGAGCAAATAATTCTATAATAAAAAACTTAAGAAAGAAAATAGGTTAGGGAGATAGGGCAGCTGGAATTTTGTGAGGTTTTCTAAATCTTCATTTGAAATTTCTCATTATTTCTTTGAAGATGCAAATCTAACACTTAAAAAAAAAAAAAAAAAAAAAAAAAAAAAAAAAAGGTATGCTGAAATAAATATTACCAAAAAAATGAGTAATTTTCAAAGGTTTTTCTTTAATATGGTATGTGTGGGTATATATATATATATATATATGTGTACATATATATACACACACACACACACACACATATACAGACAGACACATATATACACACATACACGAGAGAGAGAGTATAAATACTAACAGATAAAAGAACTTTGTCCCAAACAGGTTCCATAATTCTCAACTGGTGCTTACAAATAACTAAATTACTAACGACACTGTTGTTGGTAATTAAATTTTTATTATTGTTTCCAGTATCTACCCATTAAGAGTTTGAAATTTCCACTAATCCAGAATGGGCTGGGTCCTGGATTAGTAAAATCTCTCCTTAATCCAATACTGGTGATGGCCAGGCACATTATACAAACACACACATACATACATTTATTGACCCAAACCCCTCCGCCCAAGCAGGATATAAGAAAAGGTTAATTTTAAGCAGAGTTTAACAAACTTGAATTCTGAGGGTTTTTTTTTCTAGACTGGTTGCCCTATCAAGGTTAAAGAGCCTAGTCTACCCTACTATTTACCCATAGCTGATGGGGAGTTATCTAGGATTTGAATTTGGGTCTTCATTATCCATTTAATATAAAAATGACTATGAGAACCTCAAAATTATCAAATGGTAAAAAGGATTAATTTTCCCCATTTTAGGAAGATGAATTCTGCAATTTTGCTAGCCATTACAAGAGCCAAAGTTTTTAGATTCTCATGTACCCCAAATCAAGGAAACAATCCCAAAGCTTATAAAAAGCTTTCTCAAAATCAACATTCCTCAAAGGGAGGGTGCCATTCTGACGTTAAGAAATATTATCCTACCCTCACATCTCTAAAGAGATAAGGAAAAAAAAGAAAAGACAAAATAGAAGAAAAATGTAAGAAAATTTAAGACCAGCTTATAAACATGCTTCATCAAATCCAGGAACTTACAGGCAACACCCTTCTCCTTAAAGTTAGAGGAACCCCCTCCCCAACCAAAAAAAAACCCCTGAAACGAATAAAAATTAGCAGTTATCGGCAGGAGGATATGAAAATGAACAGTTCAAAATGAAACCCTTGAGGTATCAGAAATTGCATTTGAATATGTCAAATTAATACAACCAATTCATTCCCCCCTTCGTGTCTACCCCAGTTAACTGGGGTTTCCTTTTCAACTTGTTTCGGCAATGTAACCAAAACAGGATAGATTCCATATGGTGGGAATTCTATGACACCAAATAAGAGTCCGGAGAGAGATGGGGGGGGGGAGTTGGCAGTGGAATTGGTAGCAAGAACAAAAATATAAACACACTTAGAAAGAAAAAGAAAATAAAAAAAAATGTTTAAATTGATGGCAATGTGTAAGAATTAATTTGTATTGTCTCTTTAAACTTCTTAAACTTTTGAATTGAGTAGGTTTTTGGTTTGGTCTATGACACATCAACTCTACAGGAGTTATTTAATGCCAAAATCAAATTTGTAAATGTTTCTTCGTTTATATTTTCAACATTCTAATGAAATTCTTTTAAATCTCAATTTGATCTCTAATAATATTTAAAAGTTATATGGTATGAAGTATGCCAATAATTTGTACACAGTTGGTTTGCAGCAGAAGTATTTTGAAACATCCTATATCAGCAATCAGTCCTTTCCTTTGTGAAGGTCCGTAACTCCCTCAGCCACTTGCCAGATCTTAGGGCTCCCAATTTTACATTTTGGAGGGCATTCTACAGCTTATCAAGCAAGTTTCTGAAGTGGTAGTTCCTTTGCGATTGAAAATTGTTGGACTATTATAGTAAATTCCAAGGACTTTTATGTAGACATTTCTTTAGGCATCCATAGCACATGACCAAACATGGACCATCGTAGCTGTGCCACCTTTGTCAACAGTGAAATGGCGTTGCACATTTTGTTGGAGATTAAGCCATATGGCCATAGGTGTCCATCTATAGTTCTCGGATGTTTACAGTTGCACACATCAAGTTGATTCAAAGCGACATTTGAAACAGTTGCACTTGTACATCAAAGACAAAACAGTAAAATGGTTTCAAGTATTTCTGTCCAATATCAATAATTGTCTGTTTGACGCAGAATTGAGATCTTAACAGGTACTACGACTCCAGATCAGAACGGAGCTGGGTTTTATTTGTTTGGTTGTTCAGTTGATTATATAGTATATCACCTCTTGTAGATTACCTAATGTCAAATCTTGCTTATATATATATATATAGCTTTGGTTTGGTTTATTGGGTTTTATGGCATATCAAACTTTGTAGGGTATTTAACGCCAAATCCATTTTTATGTAAATAATCTGTTCTATTTAAAACAATTCAGTTTAGCATAAGTACACAGTTTAATTGTCAAAAACATTTCTATTTCAAGCTATTCAGTTTACTCAAACAATTCAGTTTAGCATAAGTATGCTGTTCTATTTAACCCATAGATAGGGCCCTATCAGGTGCTACCACTCCAGGCCAGAGTGGACCTGGGAGCGATGGCAATGAAGGGGTGCTCTGCATTCCCCAAAGCTCCAGCACTGCTGGAACCTCACCATCAGATTGTTTAGTGTCATATACAGGACACTCGTTAGGGGGGGGGTCTTACCCCTCTGCATATATTACAGAGCTCATTTGTTTACACACAGTAAAATGGTTTCAAGTACTGCTATTTAACACCAGTCAATTGTTTGCATACAGTTAGATGGTTAAACAGTTCTATTTGACCCAGAGATGTAACCCTAACAGGCACTACCACTTCATGTCAGAGTGGACCTGGGAGTAATGGCAATGAAGTAGTAAACCACATTCCCTAAAGCTGTAGGACTGATAAAGTTTAACGTCATATCCAGGATAGGGTTTTGTTTCTTTGTTTAATGGAATGTCTTAGAAATAGAGACAGCAGTAGTGATATTATTTAACCCAGAGACGGCAAGGGATAGAGGGGTTCATCCCCATCCCAAAGGTATTAGTCACTTATTACAATGTCCCAGTCCAGTATGTTAACCACCATGCCATAGTTACTTCAGTTGACCTGGGAGTAATGTCAATGAAGGAGTACTCCACACTCCCCAAAATATTAAAATGAACAGCTTTGTCAAGGAACTGCCTACAATACTCATTATGCTAAGTGCCCCTCTATTGCACAAGTTTGTTTACCCTTACTGTAACATGTAAAAGGCATGAACTCTTTTCTCCCAGTTACATTACCAGATAGCTTATTCTTATCATGCTACTGGTTGACGAGGAAGAAAATGTTTGCGAAAAACCACTCTCACCTAATTAGATCTAACTGCCTATGGTCATCATGTGGCGTAGAAAAACAGAATTTCTTGTTTTTACGGAAGGGAAGAAAAATCATTTGCATATATATATAAGATCCACCGTGAAGATCCAACCTCGAACAGGCTATTAGTTTGATTTCTTTGAGTTTTGCGGCATATCAACTCTTGTGGGTTATTTAATGTCAAATCCTATTTATACATGTATATTATATACATAATTTATAAGATAATAGTTTCTAGGTAAATTTATTTTTCCATGAGTCAGAGCTCATTCATTCATACAGAGTTTAAGGGTTGTCCTTGTGGTGTAATGGTTAAAGCGATGGACTGCAGAATCGTAGTAAGCGAGTTCGTACTCCAGTCGCACTATTACGTTCACTTTTGGGCAAATACCCTTGAGAAAGGTATGAACCCCCTTATCCTTCCAGCTATGGGTTAAATAGAACCACTACTGTTCTTCTAGGAGAATAGCATTGGCATTGAATAACCTACAAAGATTGATATGCCATTAAACAAAGAAACCAAACAGAGTTTAATGTGCTTTATCATTGTTATCTAACACTAATTGTATAATATTAAACATTTGTTTGCACACAGTTAAATGATTTTAAGTATAGTAAATGATTAAACAATTCTATTTGGCCCATAGATGGGAATCTAACAGGTACTACTACTCCAGTTGAAAGTGGACCTGGAAGTAATGGCAATGAAGAGGTACTCCACACTCCCTAAAGCTCTCGGACTGGAGCCTCATCTTTAAATGGTTTAGAGTCATATCCAAGGGAGTCATTGTCGGAGGTTCTTACTACCCTGCAGAGATGCACTCAATATATTCTACAGCCCCAGCTGATAGGGTTACAGGCTATTCGTTACATTCCAAACTTTTTTTGGAGAGGGGAGAGGGGTTAAATTCTGGAAAATAGTATCGCTTTGGAGTTGATCAGTTAGATGCATTCTGTGAGTCATTATTTCTTTACCATTACTCCTAGGTTCACTCTCTCTGAGAAGTAGTACCTGTTAGGGTCCAGTCTAGTAGTCAAATAAATCTGAAAATTATTCATATTTGATAGGAATACTTAAAACCATGTGGTCAGTTTGGCATTTTTTTTTTAATGGCATATCAACCTTAATGGGTCACTTAATACTAAACAGTAGTGGTACTATTCAACCCACAGCATGGGGGGGAGCGAGGGTGGGTAACTTTCTCAAGGGTAGTAGTCCAAAAATGATTTTAACAGTACAATTGGAGTTTGAGCTTATTTACTTTGAGGCTGCAGTCAAAGACTTGAGCCATAACACCATTGGCATTCCACCTTGAAACCATATAATTGTGTGCAAATTAATTGTATTGAGAAAATTCAAGAAGGTATGGCAGCTTAAAGCTCTGTAAATGATGTAGTCAGAGTATTCGAGACCAAACCGACAGGATGAATATTTGTTAAATATATTGCAAAAAAAAAAAAAAAAAAAAAAAAAAAGAAGTCGTCTTGCCTTGAATTTACCAAATGAGACACAACAGATCTTGGGCATTGATCTAAATTTTGGAAGTTATGCCGACAAGACTTTTAATAACGTCTTCCAGCAACAGAGGGTGTCAATTAAAGAAATGGTAGGAAAAAAAAAAAAAAAGAATATTTGTTTTGAAAATTAAAACTAAAAACTGAAATGGAATTTAATTTCCTCCTGGTATTGCCAATTAAAAATCTACAGAATTTATTCAAAGGGTGAGAAGAAGAAGATGAAGAAAATAAAAGAAAGGAGAAGAGTGTCTTTAAAGGTAAAAAGAAGGAGGTGGACAAAGAAGAGAGAAAAGAGAAAAAAGAAAGGGTGACAGGAGAGAGAGAGAGGGAGGGGAGAGAGAGGGAGGATGAAGAGAAAGAATGAGAAAAAGAAGAAAGACAGAAAGAGAATGGAACAAAGAGAGTGAGAAAGAAAGAATAGGATAAAGAGATAGGGAGGAGAGAGAAAAGAAAGGAGACAAAGAAAAAAAAATGTTTTGTAGTGTTTTAAGGCATATCAAACCCTTGTGGATTATTCATAGTTAAATCCAGTTAATACATACATATCTATATGATTTGTAAATGAATGAATTTGGTTTCTTTGTTTAATGACATATCAACCCATGTAGGTTATTTAATGCCAAAGCCATCTTTCTAGAAGAACAGTAGTGGTACTATTTAACCCATAGCTGGGAGAATAAGGGGGTTCATGCCTTTCTTAAAGGTATTTGTCTGAAAGTGAACGTAAGAGTGCGACTGGAGTGAATAAGTTTGCTGGTAACATTATTTTCAAACAATCCAGAGTTCATTCATTTGCATAAAGTTAAAAGGTTTCAAGTATTCCTATGTAACGCTAATAATTTAACATCAGTCATATGGATACAATCCCCTCCAAAAAAAAAAAACAAAAAAACCCACCGTTAAATGGTTTCAAGTATTCCTACATAACACAAACAGTTCTACTTGCAGAAATAGTGCCAAGAAATGATTGGTTGGTTGTTTTACAGCCTATTAACTCTTTTCGGGTCATTTAACACCAAATCAAATTTTAAACAATTCAGTTTAGTATAGGCGAGAGAGAGGGAGAGGAAGAGAAGAGAGGCGAGAGAGAGGAAGAGAGGCGAGAGAGAGGAAGAGAAGAGAGGCGAGGAAGAGAAGAGAGGCGAGGAAGAGAAAGAGAAGAGAGGCGAGAGAGAGGAAGAGAAGAGAGGCGAGGAAGAGGAAGAGAAGAGAGGCGAGGAAGAGGAAGAGAAGAGAGGCGAGAGAGAGGAAGAGAAGAGAGGCGAGAGAGAGGAAGAGAAGAGAGGCGAGGAAGAGGACAGGTGAGAAAGAGAAGAAAGAAAGGAGAGAAAGAGAAGAAAGAGGTTAGGAAAGAAAGAGAGAGAATGGGAAATTTGATAACGTGAAAAGAAACCCAGTTGAAGCTGAGCAAGTTTTTCTCCTCTTAGCCTTCCATACATTTACAAAAGACAAAGAGAAGTATTTTTTCTTAAAAAAAAAAAAAAAAAATTAACAAAAGATAGCAATTTGAATCTCTTCTTTCTGATAGTACGAACAACATGTTACACAAAAAACAAGGAAGCACAAAAACAGAGCTAGAAAGCCAAATAATAAGAGGAGTAGGGATTTACTGAGGCTCACAGGGCACAGAGGATGGGGAGAGGAACACTTGCCATCTGATCAATATTAGAATGTCAGGTAGGGTTAGTTAAGGATTAAAACATTAAAACACTAACTTAGTTGAGTGATACACCTCTACGGTAATTTGTGCCAATGAAGCAATTCAAGTATTACAGGTTTAAAAAGGAAATAAAAAAAAAGAATAAAAAGAAAAAGGGTTGAGAGAGAGAGAGAAATTGAAGAGAGACAGAGACAGAAGTTGGATATGATGACAAAAACTGGAATTTGTCCAGTTAGATTTCTTTTAATCTTAATGTGAGGGAGGGGAGTGGAGAAGTTGCATTACAGACAGATACACATTTATACCTAAGCAGATTATATATATATACACACACACAGAAAGTTTAAAAAATAAGACTTTTTCAAGAGTGTACTTTTAGATTGTTTAGCAATTTGGATTGCACACACACACACACACACACACACACACACACACGTACATACAGACACACACACAGACAGAGACACACGCGTACATACAGAGATACACACATGCGTATGTGTGTGTGTGTGTGTGTGTACACACAGAGATACACACACATGCAAGTTGCAAAATATTCTAAAATCCCATTCATGAAAAAGCTTTGATTTTGGTTTGTTCCCATAGTTACAATGTAGAAGGCATGAACCTAAACTGTATCCTTCTATCACCAATTATTACCTTCTTATTAGAGAGAGAGAGAGAGAGAGAGAGAGGGAGAAATACTTAGCCAATCATTCCTTGAAACAATCCAACACTCCCAGATGTACAACGATGCCCAACTCAGCAAACAAATTTTTTTTTTTTTCCAAATTTTCTTTTTATTTAGCCTTTACGGAGACACACAGACAGACAGTATCATTTATGTGTTAAGAAAAATCAGTCAAAAACAAAGAAAGCAAATTAAATCAAGTCCTCCATTGATGAAACCTATTGGCAAGGTAAGCCATTTTCTTGTTATCGACACTCACATTTCCTCAGAGGCTCCTCCTCTCTGGTGATATGGCATTCATACAAGTTCAGGCTTTAAGTCCCAAAGAAAATGCTGCCATCTATGCATGCTAAGATTGGAGCCAAATCAGCAAAGCAATCTATTGTCTCGTGAGGACGTTTTTGCCGAATAAATCTCGGAGGAAAAATGTACTGCTGACATTTTTCATAACCAGGTATGTATTTGTTCTCGACAATAGACACATACATTTTTCAAAAAAGAATTAAGATAACTTTTATTGATTACTGACTAGTAAATTAAAACAAAAGAAAAAAAAGCCTGAAACTGTTTACTGATTAATTCTAACAGCATGTCAACCTTTTCAGGGTTATTTTAAGGCTAAATGTTAGAGAATCCTGTTCTTCATAGATTTATTTTTATATTTGTACAGTTGTTTTTCTTTTAAAGAGTTTTTTTGTACAGCTATGATATCAAGTATTCCAAAATTATTGAAACAATTTACACACAATAGTATGGTTTCAAGTATTCTTATCAAATGCTAACAATTCAAGTAATTATTTTCATCTAATAATAGTCATTTGCTAGTAAACAGTTAAATGGTTTCAACTATTTGATAACGACTTTTAGTAAACAATAATAGCTTCAAGTAATTATTCTTAATACAAATAATTTACAGTTCAAAAGGTATCAAGTACTATCTAATACAAATAATTTTCACAGTTACATGGTATTAAGTATTCCTATGTAATACAAATAATTTTCAAAGAGATCTTTATTTGAGCCATAAGCGGGACCCTAACAGGTACTACCACTCGGGGTCAGAGTGCACCTGGGAGTAATGGCAATGAAAGCGTACTCTACACAATCTCGATCTCCAGAACTGGAGCCACACCATTAGATGATGAAAGTGATAATGAAAACAAAATTATTTTTGCTTCTTTTTTTAAGAGTAAAATTAAATTTTCAATAGGTTTTATGTTGTATTTAAAAAAAATTTTTTTTATTTTTATTTACCTTCTAAACCTGAAAGATCATTATACTAGATACACCACTATTGAATATTTCTCACTCCATATGTGTGTGTGTATATATATATATATATATATATATATATACATACACACACACACACACACACACACACAGACTTTGGCATACATTTCAGATTTTGGAGAAGGCCTGAGTACAACAGTAGACTGGGAAATATATATATATATATATATATATATATATATATATATATATATAAAATATATCATATAATATAACCTTATATATATATATATATGTATTATTCGGTCCAGTTAAACCAGAGTTGGGAGTAATTCCTTCAGGACAAGAAAATCATTCAGGAGCTGAAAAACAGGATAGAAATAAATTTATAATCCTAAAATAACCGGTCTTTGGTTTTTTCTTTAAAGATATATATATATATGCATGATGCTTTTGGTATAGTGGTTTCTATCATTGTAGGAAATAGACATAGCAATACAAGTTCAAATCCTTGACAGATCAGTTCGCATTTCACACAGCGTTAACAAACTTGGGAAAAGGTATAAATCCAATTATTCTCCCACCCGCTATGAGTAAATAGTAGAGAAAACTGGGCTCTTTTAACTTGGTATGGCAACTAGTCAAGGAGAATGAAAGCTCTAAATTCCAACCTGTTAAACTCTGCTTAGAAATAACTGATCTTGCATTGCATACTGCTTGTGCGGAGGAGTTTTTTGGGGGTGTATACACACACACACACACATATATGTATAAATATATATACAATGAAAAGATCATAAAGAAATTACTAAAATCCTGACATACATTGATTAAAAACAAAAAATTCAGATAAGAAAAGAATGATTATTGATTAAAGAAAGATAAACCCCTTAATTAACTTAAAAAAAAAAAGAAAAAAAAAAAAAAAAGAAAGGAAAAGACTTTAAAATCAATAAATAACAATCAAGAAGATCAAATTATCATCTCAAAGTGTGTGCGGGGGGCTGTGTGGAGGGGATGGGGGTGAGCGACTTAAGCGCACTTGGTTTTCTTACGGAGATTAGTGTCAATTGACTCAATCTATTTTCTTATCAACCCCCCTCTTTTTTTGATTATTACAATCAATGGTTATTCATTCTAATTTACAGGTGAGACTCCTGACCCAGTGGCCCGCTAACAGGCTTTTCTGGGGGGTTTTACAAGCTCCCTACATGTTGAGCCCTTGACCTTTTTCAAGTGGGTACTATAATTAATCTCACAGTGGGCAGCTCAGAATAACAACCTCCTACACTTTCCCATCTAGTTTTATCATTAATTTCTCTATATAAGTTTTGGCAGGTTGGAACCTCATAATTAGAGTATTGTTGACTACTAGGGTTGTTTTGATTATATTATTATTTTTATTATTATAATTGGTTTTTCTCCCTTTTCTCTCCTTTTAAAAGTCCTGTCATATTTTAAAATACTTTTTTCAAACAGTTTGTATTTAAAGAAATGTCTTGAGCAAAGTTTTGAATAATAACAATAACAAGCAGTTTATACCCAAGGGTTGGAAGATGGTCATTATTAAAAATAAACGATGTAGAATCACTTTTATTAAAGTTTAGGATAATTATTTGTATTTAAAGGAGTCAAACTAGCAGTACTTAGCCATATTACCCAAGGGTTGGAAGATGGTCATTATTAAAAATAAAGAATGAAGAGTCGCTTTTATCAAAGTTTAGGATAATTATTTCTATTTAAAGGAATCAAACTAGCAGTACTTAGCCATATTACCCAAGGGTCGGAAGATGGTCATTATTAAAAATAAACAATGTCGAGTCACTTTTATCAAAGTTAAATATAATTATTTATATTTTCTTTCTTTCTTTGTTTAAAGGCATACAAATCTTCATGGGTTATTTAATGCCAAAGTCACCCTAAAAGAAGAACATAGTGGTACTACTCAACCAATAGCCGTGTGTGTGTGTGTGTGTGTGTGTGTGTGTATGCGTTGGTGGGGATTAAAACTCTTTGGATACTTTTTGTGAGGGTATTAGCCTAAAAGTGAATACAGTAGTTTGATTAGAGTTTGAACTCACTCACTCCGATGTCACAGTCCAGTACATTAGCCACTACATAATGAGGACTCTTCCTTATTCATGTGTAAAGAAGTCAAAGAAGCAGTAATTACCCATATTACATACAGATTGTAAGAGGTTTGGTTTTATGGCATATCAACCTTTGTAGGTTACTTAATGCCAAATCCATTTTTATACAAATAAACAGTTGTATTTCAAACAATTTAGTTTAGTAAAAGTACAGTTTAATTGTCAAAAACATTTCTATTTCAAGCTATTCAGTTTAGTCAAACAGTTTTAATTCAAACGATTCAGTTTAGTATAAGTACTGTTTCAATGTTAAAAAAAATTCTATTTCAAAATATTCAGTTTAGCATAAGTATGCAGTTTAATTGTCAAAACAGTCCTATTTCAAGCAATTCAGTTTAGCATGAGTACACAGTTTAGTCCTATTTGACTGATAGATAGGACCCTACCGGGTGCTGCCACTCAGAGCCAGAGTGGACCTTGGAGTGATGGCAATGAAAGGGTACTTTGCACTCCCCAAAGCTCCAGTATAACTGGAACCTCGCCATTAGATTGTTTAGTGTCATATCCAGGACACTTGTTGGACGGGGAGGAGTCTTACTCCTCTGCAGAAAAGTAGTCTGTGTATTCTACAGTCC
The DNA here is from genome assembly GCA_963585895.1 of Sepioteuthis lessoniana. Taxonomy (NCBI): domain Eukaryota; kingdom Metazoa; phylum Mollusca; class Cephalopoda; order Myopsida; family Loliginidae; genus Sepioteuthis; species Sepioteuthis lessoniana. The sequence continues at coordinate 88,611 of CAUZXS010002889.1, read as the reverse complement.
CAGCCAACTGGGCAAGGTTGTCAGAGGGTCATTATTAAAAAAATTAAAGTAGTGTTACTTTCATTAAAGTTTAGGATAATCATTTATATTTATAAGTAGTGAAACACGTGGTACTTATCCATGTTACATATAGCTTTTTTTTTAATGGCATATCAACCTTCATGGGTTATTTAATGCCGGAGCAATTCTTGTAGAAGAAAAGTAGAGATACTATTTAAACTACAGCTTCGGAGATAAGGGGAGGGTTCATCTATTTCCCCAAGGGTATTAGTCTGAAAGTGAATGTAATAAGCATGGCCGGAGTTTGAACTCGCTCACTATGAGTCCATAGTCTGGCATGTCAGCCACTAATGCCATGAGGACTCCGCCATGACATACAAGTTGGAACATGATCATGATTAGAAATAAAAGATAGATTAATTTTATTAAAGTTTTGGATAATTATTTGTATTTACAGGAGTTTTCACCTGTTTTTATAATTTACCTAATACAGGTTTATCACCTTGTTTATACCAAGGCAATCCAAAAAGATTATCAAAGAAGAAATCAAATAAGAATATATTTCAACAGGTCATGTACACTCTAGAAATTTGTAGTTCATTAGTTAACATCGTAATCTCACAGATCTATATTTATATTCGCAAGACCGATAAAATGAAACGCAATTTCTTCCAGGCAGCAGTCGTATCGATACTGCTGTATGGATGCACTACTTGGACGCTAACTAAATGGCTGGAGAAGAAGCTAGACGGCAATTACACAAGAATGCTGCGAGCAATATTGAACAAGTCCTGGCAGTAACACCCCACAAGGCACCAACTATACGGCCACCTGCCTCCCATCATGAAAACTATACAAGTTAGATAAACCAGACATGCAGGACACTGCTGGAGAAGCAGGGACGAGTTCATACGTGATGTACTCCTATGGACCCCCACATATGGCCGGGCAAAAGCAGGATGACCAGCTCGAACATACAATCAGCAGCTATATGAGGATACAGGATGTAGCCCTGAAGACCTGCCAGAGGTGATGGACGATAGGGAAAAGTGGCAAGAGAGGGTCAGGGCTATCCATGCTAGCGGCATGACATAATGATGAACTTTTGGACAAAAAGAGACTAAATTGCTATTTCATATTAAATTCAATCTTCACTAAGTGCCCCTTTCTTGTGCTTTCAAGTAAAATCTAAATGACACGGTTTTGAATATGTCTATCCCACTAGCCTTGTGCTACACTTAACAAGTCACCAAGACGAGAATAACACCGTGAACAAATAGATATTGTCAAATTTGATTTCACAAGTGCCATTCCAATGGACGGAATTCTTAGAAGACAGGATCTCTCAAGCCATGAAGAGGCTGTTCAAACAGATTATCAAGCAAGAAAAACAAACAGGAATATGTTTCAACAGGTCCAATCTATTTTTTTTTTTTTAAAACTGTTAGTTGACTTTCAATAAAAATCCCTGCGATGATTTCTGGAGGACATAGAAATATAAACACGTTTTTCATGGATGCAAGTAACAGCAAGCAGAAAGCTGGAAGATGACTGGATAATCTCAATTAAAAGCACTGCATATTTATCATCAGTTGAAAGGAGATGTTGCAGGTTGGGGTTTTTTGGTTTATGGCCTGAAGTTGCCAGAACCTCCCACTTAATTTAAGTCGATGACCAACTATCCTGTCTCTGTCATTCTTGCTATCAATCAGTCTTTTTCAAGAGTCTGGGCTTAAGGACAGAGAGACTAACGCACACGGGAGAAAGAATCACAGACAGTCATGCAAGAAAAAAAGAATGGATAGACACGTGAGAAAGAGAAACAGGTAAGAAAGAATGACAGACAGACGGATATGTGAGAAAGAAGGGCAGGCACGAGAAAGGAAAATAGAGAGAAGTGAGAAAAGACAGACAGACAGATATAATATGATAAGAAAAAAAAAAACAAACAAAAAAAAACAGACAGACAATAAGAAAGACAAATTTAGAAAAATACTGCCCCCCCCAAAAAAAAGAAAAACAAATCTACAGCAATAAAAGAAGTAAATATGAGAGTGTGAGAAAAAGAAAAAAAAGGGAAAAATAAAAATAAAAATGGAAAGATAGAAAATAAGAAAATGAAAAGAAAGAGAAATAGAAAAAGAAAAGGAAAGAAAAGAAAAGAAAGAGAGGAAAAGAAAGAGAAAGAAAGAAAGAGAAAAGAAAGAAAGAGAAAAGGAAAAGAAAAGAGAAAAGGAAAAGAAAACGAAAACGAAATGGAATAGCAAAGAAAAAGAGAGAGAAAAGAAAAAGAGAGAGAAAAGAAAAAGAGAGAGAAAAGAAAAAGAGAGAGAAAAGAAAAAGAGAGAGAAAAGAAAAAGAGAGAGAAAAGAAAAAGAGAGAAAAGAAAAAGAGAGAGAAAAGAAAAAGAGAGAGAAAAGAAAAAGAGAGAAGTAAAAAGAAAGAGAGAGAAGTAAAAAGAAAGAGAGAGAAGTAAAAAGAAAGAGAGAGAAGTAAAAAGAAAGAGAGCTAGAAAATGAGAGAGTGAGATAGAAAAGAAAAAAAGAAAGAGAAGCAATACGGAGATGGAAAAGAAGACTAGAGAACACATGGGGAAGGGGTCGCTAGTTAATGCTAAGTGGGCCTCACTGTTTATGCTGTAAACAGTGATAGCAAAGTGCTTTAACTCCGTTCATTCTTCTGTGCACTCCAAAAAGCTGATAGACTAAAACAAGGTCAAAGGAGCCTGGGACCAGGGCAAGGGGGATGTTTCCGCCCTGCTACAAACCAACCCCATACCAAATGGTACAGACTAATGGCATTACCAAATCTTGCTTCGGGGTGTCTCAATGTGACTTAATATTCTCGTGCCCTGGAGATATAAGGCAGAGAATGTCTTGAACCAATTACGCATGGCGCTGAGGGACATCTGAGTTGATCCAACTGAAAACGGCTTGATTGGTCCAGAGAGAAGACTGGTCAATAGAGAGACTACGAGAATGTAAGAACAAAGATAAGGCAAGGACTATCAAATAGATAGAGTCTGTCAGCAAAGCTGATAAGTAAGTAAATGTGATAAGTAAAAGGTGCGTGTGTGGGTGTGAAGAGGCGTTGGTGAGGGCAGGAGGCTTTCAATAAATTGATTCAACTCGCTTGTGTTATTTTATCAGAAAGAGACAGAGTGTGCAGATAATTTTTAATACCAGTTTTCAAGAGGTTGATGTCAAATTTAACGAAGGTACAAAAGCTGTAAATAAATTTTCCCCCAAGATCTTTTTAAGGCCAAAAGTATTACCTCAGTGTGTGTGTGTGTGTGTGTGTGTGTGTGTGTTAAAACCCTAAAGTTGGCAGATTTCCTTTAGATGTCAACCCTAGTTGAGTTATTTTACGCAAAAATCAGTTAAACAATTAGAGCAGTGTTTTTCTACCTTTTTACCCTTATAGAACCCTTCAAACAGTTTTCATGTCTTAGGAAACACCGATATAAAAATTAGTATGTATCATTATTAGTCTGTTTACGCATTAACTTAATATATTCGTTTCTCACAGAACCCCTGGTGACCACTTATGGAACCCTGAGGTTCTAAGGAATACTGTGGGATAAAAACTGAATTTGAGTGTCCAACAATATACAAAGCAAGGGGCTCCTCTTATGGCTAACAAGCTAGATTAGCAGATAATTGCTTGTGAGTTTCATTCTCACTAGGCGCCTCATATTACTGCCCTTGTGTCATAACTAAGCTTAGTAAATCACTGTATACAGAACGATATATATCTTCACAATCACTTTAAGCAAGTAAGGGGGGATGTCCTCGTGGTGTAATGGTTAAAGTGATGGACTGCAGAATTGTAGTAAGCGAGTTTGTACTCCAGTCGCGCTATTATGTTCACTTTTTGGACAAAACCCTTGGGAAAAGTATGAACCACCTTATCCTCCTAGCTATGGGTTAAATAGTACCACAACTGTTCTTCTAGGAGAAGGCTTTGGCATTAAATAACCTACAAAGGTTAATATGCCATTAAACAAAGAAACCAAACCAAACCTAAGCAAGTAAACAATGCATTAGCTCAAAATAGATCTATTTGACTCAGAGGTGAGAAACTAACAGGTGCTACCACTCCCTTCTGTGTCAGAGGAAACCTGGGAGTAATGGGAAGGGTTTAATTTTGTTGGTTTTACTGCATGTCAACCATCGTTAGCTTAAGTAATCCTTAAGTCTGTCTTTTTATGTTTTTTTTTTAATGCAGTGCATTTGGCAACAAATTTATTGGCCGGAATTTTGACCAGACAATAAAAAATATTCATTGGAGTTTCATGATTAAAATACTCCAATAAACTACGAGGATCATTAAATAAGTTTCCAGACTTTTTTCGTATGGGCACTTTTATTGATAGTACACACATGAAACTCTAGTCTTCTTCGAAGTAATCTCTTCCGGCTGCAATGCACTTGTTGTACCACTCCAACAACTTCTGCAAGGCCCCATGGAAGTCCTCTTGTATGAGTGTGTCAATCACCTTAATCACAGCCTCTTTCATCTTCTCAATTGTCTCATAACGACAGCCTCTGAGCTTAGGGAATAACCAGAAGTAACAGGGAGCAAGGTCTGGACTATAGGAAAGGTGAGGAACTGTCTTGATGCCCATCTTGCTCAAATAGTCTGTGACAAAGATGGAGTGGTGGACTGGTGCATTGTCCTGCTGGAAATGCCACTGACCTGATTTGAAGAGTGCTTGCCTCTTCCAATGGAATCTCTTCTTGAACTCCCTTAAAATCTCAACATAGTATTCCTTGTTGATTGTCTGTCCAGTGGGAACCCAGTGCATGTAGATCAAGCCAGTGCTGTCAAAAAAAAAGGGATCATCAAAAGTTTCAGGGTGAGTTTGCTCTGTCTGGCCTTCTTGGGTCTGGGAGAGCCAGCATGCTTCCACTGGGAACTGTCTCTTCATCTCTGGGTCCTAGCAGTAGATCCACCTTTCATTGCATTTTTTTCCAAGTTTAAAACAGAATTTTATTGCATATTGTTCTTCGAAAGTCCAGATTACATTTTTGAAATTCACCAGCTGTGACAATCAGGCTTTAGTTGGGTATATTCCAATTGCTGCTGTAGCTGTTTATTTGAAGCTGAAATCATAGAAATTGGTCAGTCATCTCATAAGATGTATAGCAATAACATAGTGAATTTTCAAGAGTCTATGACAATCTTAAATGCCAGTACAAACTAGTCTGGAAACTTATTGAAGGCACCACGTATTAGTATCATTGGGAATAATGTACAAGTGAGCTAATAAGAGAATGTTTTATTCACTAATACTTCTAAAAATAACTGTCTTACTAAAGTTTTCCAAGTAGTAGATATTTTTGTAAATTCTTAGGGCCAGGGTATAATTGAACAAAAGACATTTTTTGATTTGGTTTGGTTTCTTTGTTTAATGGCATATCAACCTTTGTAGGTTATTCAATGCCAAAGCCAGTCACCTAGAAGAACAGTAGTGGTACTATTTAACCCATAGCTAGGAGGATAAGGTGGTTTATACCTTTCCCAAGGGTATTTGCCCGAAAGTGAACGTAATAGCGCGACTGGAGTACAAACTCGCTTGCTATGATTCTGCAGTCTATCGCTTTAACCATTACACCACGAGGACACCCACTTAACTCTATTTCATTGTGTATCTCTTCCTTACCATGATAAGGTGGTTTATACCTTTCCCAAGGGTATTTACCCGAAAGTGATCATAATAGTACGACTGGAGTACAAACTTGTGTACTACGATTCCGCAGTCTATCGCTTTAACCATTACACCACGAGGACACCCCTTCATTTTTTGATGTGGGAATGAGATTCAAATTTTTTTAATTAATGCGGACTTAAAGTGTGTCTCATCCTCAATGTGCCAAGCATATTTGATTGGTTGTGTTTTTTTATGGCATATCAACCCCTTGTAGATTATTAGATGCTAAATCCTGCTTATACATACATTAAATACATTATTAAATACATATGATTTGTAAACAAAATAGTTTGTAGGTAACATTTTGAAATAAGACAGAGTTTGTTTCTTTGCACACAGTTAAATCATAATTCTATTCAATATCAATCAACTGTTTTCACACAGTTCAACGGTTATTTATGATTTGTAAGTCAATGAGTTGAAGATAAACCAATTTTTTTTTTTTTTACTGACTTTAATGACACAGTTAAATGGTTTCAAGTATTGCTATGTAACACTAACAATTTGTTTGTACACATTTAGATAATCAAACAGTCCTATTTGACCCACAGATGAGTACCTATGAAGAGGTACTCTACATTCCCAAAAGCTCTAGGATTGGAGCCTCACCATCAAATGATTTAGTGTCAGAGCCAAGACACCTATTGTGTGTGTGTGTGTGTGTGTGTGTGTGTGTGTGTGTGTGTGTGTGTGTGTGTGTTAGGAGGTTACTCATTGGCAGGAATGCAGTTGGTGTATATTTGGGGAACTTGAGTTACTCTCCACACCAAAATGATTAATACAAATAATTTGCATATGGAGAGTTTCAAGTATTTCTATCTAATACAAATAATTTTCAACTGGATCTATTTGACTCATACATTAGACCCAAATGACATTAAGTATATTACCCTCTCCATCAAAAGATTTAATATGAATAATTTGCACAGGAAGGGTTTCAAGTATTCCTATCTAATAGAAATAATTTTCAATTTGATCTATTTGGCCAAATGGTTTTAATAAAAAAATAAACAATTTTCAATTGGATCTGTTTAGCCCAATGGTTTTAATAAAAAAAAAAAAAAAATTTCAATTGAATCTATTTGGCCAAATGGTTTTAATAAAAAGAATAAACAATTTTCAACTGAATCTATTTGGCCGAATGGTTTTAATAAAAAAATTAACGACTTCAATTTATGTTTTCAGAGGATTAGTTTTGATTTTACATCAGTTTAACATAATTTTGCCTTTCATTTCATAATTGGAAAAATATTAAATATAAGCAAAAAAATAAAAATAAAAATAAAATAAATAATTCCAAACATTTAAACTATCATATCGTTCGGGAACCGTTACAAGTCAATGAATCAGTAAACTGATAAATGCCACGAAACACAGATATATCATTGCAGCTTTAATATTAATACTCAAAAATACTAATTACATCGGAGAAAAGCGGCTTTCATTTGCAGAGAGGGTGAAAAAAAAATCTACCCCGAGACTAATATTCTGTATAAAGTATAGAAAGAAGAACGTTTAAAACGGCAGTTCCTCAGATAAGCTATAATTAACATCTAATAGAACTAGTACTAAAAACATGATAAGTGCCTTCGAAAGGCAGTGACCTATAGCAGAACAAAAGCCTGTATTACTGATTAACATTTGCCGTTATCTAAATTGACAGAATTTTAGTATCAGTCTCTCAAAGTTGTTAAGCAAACCAATGGCCATGTGTACAGTAACGGGGCAAAACACTTAACGACAGAGTTTATAGTATAGCGAGTTTATGTCATAAATAACCACCTTAAAGCAATTCCTATACTAAATTTTTATAATTACTGAAAAGAAAGTATCTTAATATAATGGAGCAAGTGCCTAAGTTTTTCATTATTTTACAATGTGTTCATGATATAGAAATGGGCATAATTAGTACCATATGAGGGATGACTGAGAATATATTTCTTGATTTTTGCTTTTAATGATTTTTGTAGAAGTGACAAGACAAGTGAATGGTGATGAAAAGAAACTAAAATTAGGAAGATGAAGGACAACAATAGAAAAAATAATTATTAATGATTGACTAAGCAAGTAGAATTAGGAAGAATTATGTTCATTGTATTCTCATATTTTTCGTGCCGTTGTTTCATGAGTTGTTTTTTTTTTTATTTTTAGATCCGCTTGTAATATCAAATATTCCTGGCTAATATGAAGAATATGAATGTATAGAGTAATATGCTTTCAAGTAACTAATAAGAATAATAAAAATAATCGTTAGTAAACAATTAGAGCTTCAAGTAACTATTCTTAATACAAATAATTTACAGTTATATGCTTTCAAGTAACTAATAATAATAATCCTTAGTAAACAAATAGAGCTTCAAGTAACTATTCTTAATACAAATGATTTACAGTTACATGCTTTAGAGTCACTAATAATAATAATCCTTAGTAAACAATTATATATTCAAGTAACAATTCTTAATACAAATAATTTACAGTTATATGCTTTCAAGTAACTAATAATGATAATAATCCTTAGTAAACAATTAGAGCTTCTAGTAACTATTCTTAATACAAATAATTTACAGTTATATGCTTTCAAGTAACTAATAATAATCCTTAGTAAACAATTAGAGCTTCCAGTAACTATTCTTAATACAAATAATTTACAGTTATATGCTTTCAAGTAACTAATAATAATCCTTAGTAAACAATTAGAGCTTCTAGTAACTATTCTTAATACAAATAATTTACTGTTATATGCTTTCAAGTATTTCTAACAAGTTCTAAAACACCATGTTTGGTTTGGTTTCTTGTGTTTAATGGCATATCAACCAAAATGCCATGTCAGAGTGGACCAGGGATTAATGGCAGCAAAGAGATGATACTCCATAAACTTTGGAACTGGTGACTCTCAATTAAATGTGATAGATTTCTTTTAATTTTTTTTTTCTTTAGGAGGGGAAATTATTTTTTGGGGGAGGATCATACATCTCAGCAGGAGATACATACAGTCAATGGGCTTACATTTGGGGTGGTATATATATATATATATATATATATATACATACACACACGCATATATATATATATATATATATATATATATATATATATATATATATATACACACACACTCATATTTATATACACACAAACATACACATATATTTATATATATATACACGCACACATACACATATATATTTATATACACACACATATATACACATACACACATATATATATATATATATATATATATATATATATATATATACACACACACATATATCCACACACACACATATATATATATATATATATATATATATACACACATATATCCACACACATATATATATATATATATATATATATATATATATACACACATATATCCACACACATATATATATATATATATATATATATATATACACACATATATCCACACACATATATATATATATATATATATACACACATATATCCACACACACATATATATATATATATATATATATACACATATATCCACACACACATATATATATATATATATATATATATATACACACATATATCCACACACATATATATACATACACACACGCATATATATATATATATATATATATATATTTATGTAATGTGTAAGTTTCTTAATTACACCAATAATCCTGCTGAAAGTAAAAGACTTTTATATCATTTATTCATTTTATAAATCATCAATGTCTTTTGGATAATTCTTGACAGCACTTTATACTATTTGTATGAAATAAAAGAAAATAGTAGGGTATTTTTAAATAAACTTTTATTTGGTTCAGAAACAAAATCCTAAAACATGATTTATTAAAAAAATAAAATAAATAAAAATTTAAACAAAAACCAAACAAGAAAATACAATTTTAAATCCTTCTTACTCTAATTAGCGTCAATATTTTATCATTTTTAACAAAGAAAATTGAAAGACATTCGGCCGTAATATTCCTTGTCACAAAAAGAGAAAGAAATTAATGCTGAATAAAGAAAATGGAGACAAAAAGAAATTCAAATGAGAGAGAGAGAGAGAGAGAGAGAGAGAGAGAAAGTCAAGAAGCAGATAGAGGGAAAGGAAAATAAAGAGAGGGAAGAGAGAGAGAGAGAAAGAGAAACCAAAAGAAAAAAAGTAAAAGAAAGACTCAGATAGCCAGGAAGTAAAAAAGAGAGCAAAAGAAAGAAAAAGAGTGAGTGAGAAAGAGAGACAAAGTCAAGAAGCAGATAGAGGGAAAGGAAAATAGAGAGAGAGAGAGAGAGAAATAGATAGACAGCCAGGAAGCCAAAGAGAAGTAAAAGAGAGAGAGAGAGAGAGAGTCAAGAAGCCAAGAAAGAAGGAAAGAGAGAGAGAGAGAGAGAGACAGAAAGAAGAGAGATGCAGCTATGAATCCTAAAAAAAAAAAAAAAAAAGTAAGAGAGAAGGACTCACAAAGAAAGAGTGAGATTGAAAGACAGTAAAATAATAAGAAAGAGAGTCAAGAAACAGAGAGAGAAGAAGAGAGTGAAAGAGAATGATAATCCAGAAGCTGAGAGAGAGAATAAGAAACTGATAGACAGCCAAGAAGTGAAAGAAAGAATGAAAGTGATAACCAGGAAGCTTAAGAGAGAGAAAGAGAGTGACTGAGAAGGGTAGTTCAGAAAATGAGAAGGAGAGAGAGAGAGAGAGTGAAAGAAAGTAATAGACAACTAGGAAGCTAAAGAGTAAGGTGAGAGAGAAAGACAATCCAAAAACCGAAAGAGAGAAAGAGAAAGAAAGAGAGAGTGATAAACAGCCAGGAAACTAAAAAGAAAGTAGAATTTGGAGAGACAGAGATATAGAGTCCAGAAGCCGAAAGAGAAAGAGAGAGAAAGCCAAAGAAAGAGTAAAGGAGAGTGAAAGAGAAAACAGTATATGAAGTGTAATTACTTTAATTGTACGTAATGTCGCTTAGCATGTAGATGGTTAGGTGGTGGTGGTGGTAGGAGAAAATTTTCATCTCGAACAAGAATCACCTGTCAGTTGGAATTGTGAGAAATATTCCTTCCATGCGGCAGTGTGAAATCAATAAAGTTCAATTATCCGAAATATGCATTACTCATTAAAGAAAAATTTTCTTTATTTTCTATTTTATTTTATTTTATTACTAAATTACAGGTTGGTAGTTGGGGGCTGAGAAGACATTTTGAAAATTGCACCATGGTCATTGGGCAAAGGACACTTTCTTCTCTTTCGACTTGACCTTTTCTCTTTTCTGATTTCGGTATTAAAATTTGTGCAGAAGACTGAAGAGAGATGTAAGCAAACAGACATTTTGCATAGAAGATTCGTATATATGCATATCAAATTATATATATATATATATATATATATATATATATATATATATATATAAAACGTTATATGTACAAAGGAAAATATACAGCATGTATATTGGGAGAGACAGTATGGAGAAGATTAGTTTCATTGTTTTATTGGCATATCAACCTTTGTGGGTTACTTGATGCCAAAGCTATCCATGTAGAAAACCAGCAGTAATATAATTTAACCAATCATTGGGGTGGATAGGGAGGGTCATACTTTTCCTAAGCAAGAGTGAATTTTAAGCTCATTTATTTTTAGGCCAGGGTTCAGCACTTAAGCCCTCAAGTCATACGGTTATTGGTTGGTTGGGTTTTTATGGCATATCAACCCTTGTAGGTTATTTAATGCCAAATCCACTTTTATACGAATAATCAGTCCGCTTGCAAACAATTCACTTTAGCATGAGTACACAGTTTGATTGTCAAAAACATTTCTATTTCAAGCTATTCAGTTTAGCATAAGTATACAATTTAGTTCTATTTGACCCATAGATAGGACACTATCAGGTGCTAGCATTCCAGGCCAGAGTGGACCTGGGAGCAATGGCAATGAAGAGGCAATCCTTATTCCTCAAAGCCCCAGCATCACTGGAAGCTCACCATCAGATTGTTTAGTGTCATATCCGGGACCCTTATTGGGGGCGTTTTACCCTTATGCAAAGAAGCAGTCGGTGTGTTCTAAAGCCCCAGCAAGCAGGGAAATACACAGAGTTAAATGTCAAAATAATTTTATTTCAGATTATTCAGTTCAGCATAAGTACACAGTATAGATGTCAAAACAGTTCTATTTCAAACAATTCAGTTTAACATAAATATGCAGTTTAAATGCAAATAATAGTAAACTCAAGAAACAACAATTTAGTTCTATCTAACCCATAGATAGGAACCTTATCAGGTGCTCCCACTCTGGCCCAGAGTGGATCTGGGAGTGATGGCAATAAAGGGGCACTCCACATTCCCCAAAACTCCAGCATTACTGGAACCTCACCATCAGATTGTTTATTGTCATATTCAGGACACTCGTTGGGAGAGGGGTCTTACCCCTCTGCACAGAAGCAGTCAGTGTATTCTACAGCCCCAGTGACTCCTTAAGAATGAAGAAACAGAAATACACTCTATCAAAGATCTTGCATGTATCTATGAATATATATATTAACCGCCTACTCCATATAGGCAGGATATCACACAAGGTATATAAAAGAAGGCTGGGTAAAGGCTCCCTTTTCAATAGTTACTATGGGGTGTAGGGAAGGGAACGATTCCTTTACCTGGACTGCTCCACTTACTCCTGATTTGTGTCTTATGATGCTGAATATCAAGCAAGGAGGAATCAAGTACCATTTTTGGAGTCTTTGGTGAACACTAACCATTACACCAATCGGCCAGTGAGTGTGTGTGTGTGTGTATATATATATATATATATATATATATATATATATATATATATATATATATACATACATACACACACACACACACACACACACACACACACACACACGCATGCATATATGCACACACACCTAACCTTTTGGGAATAGCTAGGATATGACACATAGGAAATTTTTAAATAATGTAAAACTGGTTTGAACTCGTTTTTCCTTCTAGACTGGTTGACTAACAAAGGCTGAAGAACCTAGTAAATATACTCCTAGTTTCAGGAAGAACAGATTCATACCTTTCTAAAAGGCATTAGCAGAAAGTGATATGCAAACATGATTTGAACCTGGGTCAGCAATTCCATTTCCTACAACAATAACCATTGCACTAAGTGTGCCTCTTTCTGTGTGTGCATGCGTGTGTGTGTGTGAGTGTGTGTGTATATGTTTGTGCACACACACACATATATATATGTGAATAAATTTCTGATCAATCTTTATACCAAGTTATGGTAAGCTTAACTTATCTTCACAAGCTGGATGCGATACAAGGTCAATTTTCAAGCAGAACATAGATCAGTCGTCACAAACTTTAACATTCATGACGATATATGTTAGCAGAACTTAGTTATGACTTCTATATGCGCTGGAAGACCACGGTTATGATTACTATAGACATAGGGCGGAACACGGCTCCAAAAATTAAGTGCGTTAGCAGAACAACTATGATACCCATTAGCTGAACACATGACTACAATATGCGTTAGCAGAACACATTTATGACTATTACATGTGTTAACAGAACACATGACTATTACATGTGTGAACAGAACACATTTATGACTATTACATGTGTTAACAGAACACATTTATAACTATTACATGTGTTAACAGAACACATTTATGACTATTACATGTATTAACAGAACACATTTATGACTATTACATGTATTAACAGAACACATTTATGACTATTACATGTATTAACAGAACACATTTATGACTATTACATGCGTTTGCAGAACACATTTAGGTCTATTACATGCGTTTGCAGAACACATTTACGGCTATTACATGTGTTAGCAAAACACATTTACGGCTATTACATGTGTTAGCAGAACACATTTACGGCTATTACATGTGTTAGTGGAACACATTTACGGCTACTATATGCATTAGCAGAACACATTTACGGCTACTTATATATTAGCAGAACACATTTACAGCAACAATATGCGTTAGCAGAACACATTTATGGCTACTATATGCTTTAGCAGAACACATTTACGGCTACTATATGCATTAGCAGAACACAGCAACGGTCATGAGTTAATGGTTTTCTCTTGAAAGGAACCAATCAATATTTTCATAAATATTTTATTAATTGGATTATACAGGTAATTAATTGCATTAATTACTTAAGAGATAGGAGCTTTCTTTTAAATATTCTAAATATAGTTTTAAATATTTTACAGTAATAATAGTCTTTCAAATCTATTTAATGATTAATGTGCTTAACGAAAAAGAAAAAACAAAAAAAGACAAGAAAAAGTGCACTGTCAAATCTAAATGACCAAATGACAAGAGAAAATAAATAGAAATATTTGTAAATGTATAAAGACTAGATTTTTATAGTCTTCAAAATTGTTAATTTTTTTTTTGTTTTTTTTCCTCATATTCCTGTTTATCTAAAACAATAAGCCATTGGTCTTACGCAAGCTAAAGTGTTTTAGAGAAGAAAGCTTTTAAAAATAGTTTTTTTGGAAAGACAGGCTTAGATCTTTACTTATTATTATCACTATTATTAAAAACACAATATAAATGTTGTGTGTATATATATATAAAACAGGAAGAAAAATGTACACAAATAAATGGATGAGAAAAATTTATTACTAAATATTAGTCTGGGTTCACCGATACAATTCGACAAGATTATCTCAGATAAGAAATTAGGAAAATTTAAAGTAGAAACTATTTGAGGTCATCTTCAAGGAGGGAATTATAAATTTAAAATAGTTGCTATGTTTCTCATGAACTTGTTTAAAAATTTACACGTTTGCATTGTTAAAACCGCTATTTTAAATTCATAATTCCCACCCTGAAGATGACCTGAAATTTTTGTAATTTCATATCTTAGATAATTTTGTTGAAACGTGTCAGCGGACCTAAAATAATATTTAGCAATAAATTTTTCTCACCCATTCACATGTATTTTTCTTTCCGTTTTCTTTATACAACATATCTGTCTGATTAAATATAATCTCATATATCTCATTAACAACATGTTTTGTGGATGTGATTGATCAAAATAACTAATGGAATTTTTAAAAGTGTTCAATGCTTTAGTTAAGCCAAGCCAATTTAAAATCCAAAATATAATCATGGACAGAATATCAAATGCTGCCCACGACTTTGAGATTAATATACAACGAGCTGGACAGTTGTCAGATAGATACCGGGATTGTATTAACCTTTATACTAATATTAACATAAGTATGTTAAAATATATATATATATATATATATACGTACACATATTAACCGTACACATATTCGCCAATGGTCATGTCATACCAAAGACTTTAAAAATGGTACTTGATACCTTGCTTAATACTCAGCAATATAAAGGCACATACCAAGGGTAAAGTGGAGCAATCCAAGGAAAGAAGTAGTGCCCTCCCCTACACCTCAATGTAGTAGCCATTGAAAAGGGAGCCTTCGGGTCGCCCTCAACTATGGTCGCCAATTTTACTTTTATATGATCCAAAGCTGAGTCAGTTGATGGTGGGACTGATTCTTTTTCAGGATTTTCTTACTTCAATATCCATATAATTCAAAATCCAAGAGAAGTAGGACATTTTCAGGTGCTACCATTTCAAGCCAGAGTGGAGCTGGGAACAATAGCAATGAAGGGGTACTCTACATAGCCAAAATTTCAAGCATTACTAGTTCTTCTTCATCAGATGGTTTAGAGTTATATCAAGACATTCGTTGGGCAATGGGTTTTACCCCTCGGCAGAGATGCAGCCAGTGTATTCTACAGCCCACATACATACACACACACACACATATATATAGACACACACACACATATATATACATACACACGTGTGTGTGTGTGTGTGTGTGTATATATATATATATATATATATATGCTTTATCAATGAATTTATGCTTTACCAATTCCAACTAGACGATAAAGCTGTGGAAACAGCAAAATTATTTGTTGTACAAAAAGTTAAGGTGTATTTAATCACAATACCCGGGGGATTCAAGAAATTTTGCTTAGGCTTCAAGGACCTTAATGATCAACAAGTAGTGAGGTTCTAGTAATGGTGGAGCTTTAAGGGAATTAGGAGTACCCCTTTATCGCCATTGCTCACAGGTCCACTCAGATCCGGAGTGATAGCACCTGATAGGGTCCTATCTATGGATCAAATAGAAATAAACCGTGTTGGTTGAGATGGGACGGTTTAGACATTTAAACTGCATACTTTGCTAAACTAAATTACTTGAAATTGAACTGTTTGATGAAACTGAATAGCTTGAAATAGAAATGTTTTTGATATTTAAACGGTGTACTTATGCTGAACTGAATTGTTTGAAATAGAACTGTTTATTGCATGAAAATGGATTTGGCATTAAATAACTTACAAAGGTTGATATGCCATAAAACCGAAACAAACACAAAACTTTAACAAAAGCATTCAGATCTACCTCATGTTAGGAAAATATTGAAAAACGTTTGACTCATATATATATATATATATATATATATACACACACACACACACACACAAATCTTATTTTTTTTGTGCATTTACACATGTGGGTCAACCCCATACAAAACTGCACTATTTATTTCAACTGGAGCAGGAATTTTAATACACTTTGTATAACGTAATCTTAAAAAATCAGCATATGAAAAAGGTTAAATTACATTCCCCCCCACCCACCTCCAATTTTTGATATAAAAACATCCGTTCAACTAAACTAGAAAAAGTCAACATTGAACTTTTCTTAGATCAACCCGAAGACAACAGGAACAAAAAGAGAGAGAGAGAGGAGGGTGAAAAAGAAAAAACGAAAAAAGGAAATATTAGACAAGCTTTCACCCAATACAAAGTATCAATTTAAAGAAACAGTCTTAGATGAAAACAAAACTGAAGACATTTGATGCGACGGATGGTAGAACTGATACATTATACCACAATGAAATACGGGATGAGATTTCCTTAAACACCACACCCTAAATTTATTTCAAACACGTTTTTAAAAATATTTTTATAAGCATCAACTTGTGAAAATTATAAATAACTCCCCGTTAGAGTTCCCACATCTCACTTAAAATAATTTCCTGGAAGGTCAAACTTTGTTGTAATAAGAAATTGATGTAGCTGCTAGTCATCTTGCTCATGCTCTCACCGAGCCACAGCTACCGATAACGTGTAGCATTTGTGCATAAAGGCAACAAAAGCATATATTACAATTCTTGCATGTGTAGATATGCTGTCTTTAAATGAAGAGATGGCTTTCTTCTGAAGATGCTGACTGGATATTACTGATTATATATATATATATATATATATATATATATATATATATATATTATTTGGTCCAGTTAAACCGTAGTTGGGAGTAATTCCATCAGGACAAGAAAACTATTCAAGAGTGAACATTTAAATTTTCCTGCTAAAGAGCTCAATGTAATAGACATTACAGAGCAATAATATATATATATATATAGGCATAATGGTTAGAGTGTTCACGAATAACCCGGGAAACCTGGGTTCAATCCCAGGTCCAGTCATACCAAAGACTCAAAAAATGGTACTTTATGCTACCTTGCTTTACACTCAGCATTATAAGGAAAGAGTAAAGTGGAGCAATCCAGGGAAAGGAGTTGCATCCTCCTCTACACCTTGGTGTAGTAGCTATCGAAAAGGGAGCCTTTGGGTCACCCATGACTACAGATATATATATATATATATGTGTGTGTGTGAGGGAGAGAGGATAGGTTTTTCTTTTATAATTATTCTTAAAATCTTGAAGATCATTTATACTCTACCCATATAAGCAACTTTGACCCCCAACTTTACAGCAGCTACCAGTATCATTTACCCACTTGACAAGTGCCTAGCATGAAACTCATAGTCACTGGAATGTAGCTTGGGGTCCACTTGTAACATTGTTTGAGAGATATATATATATATATATATATATATAAATAAATAACAATAAGAATGGATGGCAGTTAGAAATGCTGTGTACTGGCTAGTTGCATGTACGATTGAGTTGAGAAAAACAATCCATAATGAAATATTTTTTTTTATAAAGTGTTTAACGATGTAAGTATTATTATATTTAGATACCTGCTAAAAAAGCAGCTCCTCTTAACAAGAAGCCAAAAGGAACAACCAGTTTAAAAAAAAAAAAGTTTGCTAGATAACAAAAATGGCAATGACGTTTAAAAACGACTGTTTTAAATGGACCAGTTGCTACATTCAGAAAGTAGAGTATTCTTGAAAATCATATATACTCTACCCAAACAGGCATCTTTGATCCCCACCCCCAACATCAACTTTACTGTAGCATTAAACACGTATCACTGAAATTTAGCATGAAGCCCATTTATAACATCGGTTTTTTTAACCAGCTTTGCCATTTTTAGTATTAGGCAAACTTTTAAAAAAAACAACAGGTTGTTCTTCTTTTGGTTGAGAGGAGCGGGTTCTTAACCGATATTTTGATATCAGTATTACTATTATCCTCATAATATTGTTCCAGCATTTAGGATGTTGAGCAATTTGTAAAAAAATTTCCATAACGGGTTGTTTCACAAACTCATGGTTTGGATGACCAGTTTGTTTAAAATATATATATATATATATATATATATATATATATATATATATAGATATCACATATACACTAAAATAACTATTTTGGAGGTGTTTGCAGTGAAATGGTTATAGTCCAAGGAAAAGAACATGGCTACAGGAGTTCAAATCCTGGATGAGGCTGATTGCATTTCACATAGCACTAATACCCTTGGGAAAGGTATGAATCCAATTATTCTCCCTCCAGCTATGGGTAAATAGTTAGGCAGACTGGGTTCTTCAGCCTTAGTTAGGCAACTAGTCTAAGAGAAGTAAAACTGAATTCAAATCTGTTAAACTCCGCTTAAAAATTGACCTTGTATCATATCCCGCCCATGTGGAGAGGTTTTCGGATTGGCGTTTGAGTCAGCCGGGTTTCGATCCCAGCTTCGGTAATCTAACCTGTCTAGCCACACTAAAGAGTTGTGAAACAAAACAGGGTCTGAGGATGAATATATATGTGTGTGTGTGTGTGTGTGTGTGTGTGTGTATAGAGCTGCTTCTTTTAATTTCTCAACTAAAAAAAACTATTTTCAAACTAAAATAATTATTCAAAATTTAATTAAATATAACTAATTAGATTTATATGCAGTTATTCAACAGAACTATGCAAATTAATCACAAAATTTTTGCTTAGTAAGAACTAAAAAAATGAACAAAGAAAATATTCAAAATCAGGAAATATTTGAAATGTCACTCTGCACACACACATATATATGAAAGATAGATATGAATAGACCGAGAAAAGATAGAGATATACGAACAGACTGAGATAGAGATTGTGGTTATAAAAAGAATAAAACGGTAAGAAAAATACATATAAATGAAAGAGAAAAAATTAATTATCCATTGGGTCTGAAGAAGTCCTGTATTAATTTTTTTTCTTCATGTTTTTTGGTTCACACCAGAAACTGAAAATACGGGACCGAAATAAATTTATAATCATGAATTAACCGGTCTTTGGTTTTTTTTTCTGAAAGATATATACGCACACACACACACACACACACGCGCACACACACAGGGAGAGACAAACAAAAGTGACAAGACAAATGATGTTTCTTTGTAGTTATTTGTTTTTTTTATTGTTTTATTTTTATTTTAACTAATCTTGATATGAAGTTATCTTCAGAAGAATTTCTTTTTTTTTTAAATTGTTAAAATAGATTTTAAGAGTTAATATGCCACAAAAAGGAATGTCAAGAATATAACTTAATTCATATATCCATTCAGCGATTAAGAATCATTTTTTAGTATCCGAGTGTCTTCAACTGACCTATATATAATCTCTATTAGTATCCTAGTGTCTTCAATTGACCTATATATGATCTCTATTAGTATCCTAGTGTCTTCAACTGACCAATATATAATATTTATTGGTATCCTAGTGTCTTCAACTGATCTTAATAGGATCACTATTGTAGACACTTAGCAGTGAGCTCTCCATTCAGAACTCATTTTTTTAACCATGGGTTGGGTGTGTTTTGAATTAGCCATAACCATTTTAGTCAGACATTTAATTAAGAGATTTGTTTATTCAGGTGTTAACATATCAATTCATGTGTCCATCCTATTTTGAGGATGGAAAAGCTCTCCAAGGTGAGGATATCAGTGTTTGGAGACTATTTATCTAGGTGTGTTTCTATTGGTGCCAAGATAATAGCCAATATTTTTTTTTTGATCCTTGCTGTGATAGTGAAATTTGTCTTAGTTAGAATCTAAACCTTTAGAGCAGAAATATTGTTTTACAAGTACTAGTTAGTTAAGATCCACAAATGTGATTCAGTGTCTGTAAATATTTAGTCCATACACACACTTGTTTTCTCAATGATTCTTGCTTTAATTCCTGACCACTGACAATCCCTTTCTTTCTTATTTTCAATGCTCAATATACAGACCAAGTAAGGAAGAAAAAAAAATTCCCTAGACTCTGGCTTGCCATGAGTTCCAATTGGCCCTTGCTTCTGGTAGGTCTACTAGATAGCATCGAGTGACTGCACTGAGCTGAAGGATGTAAGTTTTTCCAGGTGAGCCAACACTGGTGTGTCCATATGTTGAAGTCCATAAGAACTTACTTATGATTTCATCTTTACTACTCCAGCATGCTTTACGAGGATGGTTTCTGAGATGGGAGGTAAGTGGCTGTACATCTATTTTGTAAGGTGCTGTTTCTAGGATTTTTTTCAAAGAGCATGTATCATCCTAGTGTAGTATTCCTTTAGCTTGTCCTCCAGGGGTTTTATTAAAATCCAAGTGGAACTATCAGGCATCTACAGGAGATCCACTACCAGCTCAGGATGTGTTAATGCAAGATTCTGCTAGTAGTCCAACACTGGTGTGTCTATGCATAGGAGTCCATCGGAAAACATTGCATATGATTTCATCCTTACTTCTCTATCAGTGATGAGTCTGTCCTTTTTTGCAGCACAAGTACAAATGAACAAACAAAAAAAAAAACACCCTCACCCCACACACACAAAGCTTCATCTTCAAACTTTCTTTTTTTTTTTTAAATCGAATAAAGCAAACTTGCTACACAATTGTGGCCAATGACGGCAAAATCAGAAACACAGACGGAGGCATATTTTGACAGTCTTAATTCCTGTATTACCTCTTCTCTGTAATTACAGCTCGTCTCCCTTGCCTTGCCTGTCTCCACCCCTCCACAAACACATACACACACAAACATTCTCTCTCTCTTCACAACGCAGTGTCTTAAGCTGTAAGGTGATCTTGACTATAAGTAGGAACCGCACTGTATTTAGATGTCTCTTTGCAATCAAAGGGAGGAGGAGGACTTATAGGTGCAGATGACTGTCTCCTTTTCACATTGTCAGCAAAAGAATAAGCGAGAGAATGTGTGAGGAGAAAGGTGGCATCTAACATGCATACGGCAGACGGGGGGAGAGAGAGAGAGAAAAAAAAAGAGGAAGGTTCAGAGAAGCAAATATAACTGAGCAGCAAAGAAGTAATATATACGATACAAAGAAAAATTTTACTTGTATAAATTAATATTGTGCAGAGACCCATTACTTTTGCCCCACACCATGCACACACGTGTGTGTGTGTGTGTGTATGTATATATATATATATATATATATATATATATATATATATATACACACACACACACAGAGTGTATGTGTGTATTTACCCAACTTTTTCAAATGACAAGGCTGCAACACAAGATCAGTTTTTAAACAGTGTTTAATGTTTAAGTTTAAAGTTATCCTTCACCTAAACTGGTTGCCATACCTTGATTAAAAAGGCCCAGTCTGTCTACACATAGCTGGATTCATACCTTTCCCAGGAATATTACCACTATGTGAAATGCAAATAACCGGACCCAGGATTTGAACTCTGATCACAGTGCCCACTTCCTATGATGATAACTGCTGTATCATACCTAATCAAGAGGTGATGGATTCATGCCTTTCCCGAGGATCTTAGTGAGAAGTGAAATGCAAACGGACTCATCCAGAATTTTCACTTAGTTTAGTCTTTTTATGGCAACCTGTCAGGGAGAAGGAAAACTGAATTCACATCAGTTGAACTTTGCTTATAAATTGACCTTGCAACACATCCAGCTTGTAGAGTCGGGTAAACACACACAGACTACTGAAAAGTTCTTGGCCCAACCAAGTAAGCAATGATTTAGAGTTATAAAATGTGCATGCTGTTACACATTTCTCAAGTTTCTTTAACTCTTATCAAAAAAGTAGCTGACCTAAGTCAGGGGTGACCCGAAGGTTCCCTTTTCAATAGCTATTACACTGAGGTGTAGGGAAGGGCGCTACTCTTTTCCCTGGATTGCTCCACTTTACTCTTGATCCTTACCTTATAATGTTGAGTGTTAATCAAGGCAGAATCAAGTACCATTTTTCGAGTCGCTTTAACCATTACACGCAGTGGATAGAGGCGTTGAGTCTCTACGGTTCCAGGTGAGCATTGTCAGGAGATAGCGGTTTCAATTCCTACCTAAGCCGGCCAGAAGTTTACTTGGTCAAAAACGTGATGTGATAGACAACAACTATGGAAGGCAGTAATTACTGGGGATATGGTTACAAGACTCAGCATTCATATCCGAGGTCGCGGTAAAATCACCTGAAGACGGCCAGAGGTGAAATTTGGCCGAAACGTAGTGAGAAGAAACAACAAAAAAAACCTACCAAGATGAGGACAAAAAGTCCGCAATAAATAAAAATAAATTCTCAGATTAAGAAGCTTCATCTCAGTCAGTGTATTCTACAGTCCCCCAGCCGACTGGGCAAAAGAAAAGTTTGATAATTTGCTGATTGAGGGACCATAACCGATAAAGTCTTCTTTGGTAACCCAAGTTCCAGTCACTAAATTTTTTCAGCTTTTCTTCTTCAGCCCTCCACTACTTTTCCTGCTCAATGAACACAGACTCTCCTTGCCCAAGATTCATCTTCTTTTGTACTCTCAGGAGTTACGGAGAGAACTTTTGTCTTTTTTGTTTTTTCTCGAACAACCAATACCACGAAACCATTTGTCTTTTCCTCCATAGGAGATAGGAAAAAAATGGAAACAAGTCAAGCTGTCTTTTGTGGTGGTGAGGGGGACCTAAAAGAGGGAGACATTTTATTGGGGTCACAAGAGGGGGATAGAGAGAGAAAAGGGAGGAATAGTTATCAGACTAGGAAGTCTCTTCTTGGATTTCAATTAATCCTTAGTCTGTAATTTTCTCCCCAGCCCCTTTAGATTAAAGGCCAACCAATCCAAAGGCTTGATCCTCTTGGATCTGATCCGCTTTTACCAATATTTTCTGTCTAAAGACACATTAAATCAATAAATGAATTACAGCTCATTTTATTTGTCTTTTTTCGATTGTCAGCCAAGTATATATATATATATATATATATATATATACACACACACGAGAGAGAGAGAGAGAGAGAGAGAGATACTAGGGTTAAAAGCCTTTTTCAAAAATGCATCTCTTAAAAGAGTCCAACTAGCTAGTCAGCCTAAGTATTTTTTTTTTTTGTTACTGGCAGTTTCATGATTATGTTTCAATCATCAGACACTAGTATAGATTTTCTCTTTCTTTTCTTCCTCATTTTTAAGCACAAACTTCGACCACCACCAAGTGTAGATATAAAAATAAACACTAGCTGCGTCAATTAGCTCCCAACTGAGAGAGAGAGAGAGAGAGATTGGGGGGGGGGAGAAAAACAGGCTTATATAAATGAATATTTATGTTTGTGTGAGCATTGACTGACTATTACAGTTTCACTCTTAAGGGTAGGAGTGGTGGTTGCAGTTGGTGCTTACAAATAAAACGAGGGGGAGGGAACCTAGCCGGCATAGTTGCTAATGTGTTGGACTGTGACATCCTAGTAAGCAGGTTCAAACTCCAGTTGTGCTATTAGATAATCAAATTAATACCCTTAGAAAAGTTAGGAAACACCACTTAGATATGGGTTAAACAGTAACACCATTTTTCTATAAGAATAACTTTGATATTAAATAACTCACACAGGTTGATATGCCATTAAACGAAGAATCTAAACAAAACCTGGCCCAGTCAGCTGGAACTACAGAATACACTGACTGCATCTCTGCAGAGGGGTAAGACTCCCCCAACGAGTGTACGAGATATGACACTCAACCATCTGATGGTGAGGCTTCATTAATGCTAGAGCTTTGGGGAATGCAGAGTACCTCTTCCTTGCCATCACTCCCAGGTCCACTCTGACCTGGGAGTGATAGGGTTCTACCTATAGGTCAAATAGAACTTAGCTATGTACTTAGACTAAACTAGAGTGTTGGAAATAGAACTGTTTAGACATTTAACTGTGTGTAAACAAAAAAACTAATAAACTAAATTGTTTAAAACTTATCAAAATGACTTAATTTGGTGTTAAATAACCAACCAACCAACCAAAACCAAATCAGATAAAATAAAAAGTGTGTATACAAGAGGAGAGAGAGAGCAAACATCAAGTCATCTTAATAAAGAGAAGTGTTAAGAAAAAAAAAAAAGAAAAAAAAGATTTTTTTTAAAGGGAAATAAAAAAAGAGGATAAAAGAATCATTTGATTGGTTTGGTTTCTTTGTTTTAATGGCATATCAGCCTTTGTAGGTTATTTGATGCCAAAGCCATTCCCCTAGAAGAACAGTAGTGGTACTATTTAACCCATAGCTGGGAGGATAAGGGGGTTCATACCTTTCCCAAGGGTATTTACCTGAAATTGAATGTAATAGCACGACTGGAGTACGAACTCGCGTACTACGATTCCGCAGTCCATCGCTTTAATCATTACACCACAAAGACACCTCCTAATGGGTAAGAGAAGATTCAGATAAGACAAGACTGAAGAATACATCCATTGATTGTGGGAGTTGATAGGAAGACGAAAACTTGAGCTGCATATTAGGGTGCATGAAAAGTGTTTGCATCTTCGTCTAGTTTGGTATTAGGGCAAAATAAAGAAACACCCAGTGAGGACTCGACTCACAAGCAATGTCCAGCACAATGACCTTTTTTAAAACTGTCCTGTGAGAGAAAAACACAAATGGGGTATACTGTTGAGTGAACGCATCTAAAGTGACATAACTGAGGAGTGAAGTGAAAGACGTGATTGCAGTGTAATGAAATCAGATGTTTTGCAGGGTGAGACACGTCACAATGTTCACTGACAACAGGTGGACACATGCAGTTATCAAGTGATATTCAAGAGACCAAAACAACCTGTCAGAAGACCTTCACAAGAATGGAAGATGAAATTATCAGGCAATATTTTATGGTGACGTACCAACATGATAAACAACTTTTCCTCTTTCATAAATACTAGCTTTATTTTACTCTTACTGAGACTTCCTCCTAGCAGAGTGGAGCATATGCACAACGCTCTGAGAGGAACTGGACTGGGACACTCTTCAGTCAGCCGCATTTTGTCGATACACTGATCTGGTCAGGAGTGTCCTGGTTCCAGTGGTAGTTGGTTGAAGTGGACCTTGACCACCATCCTTGAGCTTCAGAGGGCCGCCCCACCAGGCTCTAACCCTGTTTGGAGGGGCTAGGTTTATTGCCTGGCACCTGAGGCACTCCTTTTTAAAGGAATGCCGAAGAGGCTCAAGGCATTTTTTGAGCCATTGGGCATGTCTGAGCTACGGCCCTGCACCCAGACCCACCTAAAATAAAAAAAAGGCCTTATGCCACACTCATCCAGCTGGTGAAACATAAGACAAGTACCGACTTTCTTCCAGCAATCAAACGTGACAGTTCAGACGGACACTTCTATCTGCTGTACTAACACTTATTTTGTATATAAGTTCGGTTTATTCAATACACTTGTTAAACCTACTTTCTCTAATTCCTTGTCTTCTTTCCGGCTCCTAACAGGCCACAATACAATATGAGCCGATATGAAGAATATTAAATATATTTATCCTAGTTTAACACAAGGAAAACAACTATAGAGCATTTAGTGAAAAAGATCAAACTCATTAAGACCATGTGTATGAGTCAACTTTTTAATACTGAAAAAAAATCTCTATGAAACTAGGGGTCTACTTAAACAGCAGGGCTAAATCGAAACCTTTACCCCAGAGTGGTCATCCAGTGGATCAATACCCCTAACAATTGACCTTCTAAGCCTAAAACAATCTCTACAAAACTTGGGGTCAACTTAAACAGCACGGCTAAAATCCAAACCTTTATGCCTGAGTGGTCAGTACTCCTAACAATCAATAAACACCACTTACCATAACTCCAGCCAACTGCCACAAACATTTCCAACTTAAACTCATATTTAGCAAATTAACACAGAGACTAATGTAAAATAAAACTTATTCAGAATAAGCATTGTATAAATATGATATCACATGCCGTTTCTAACAATAGCTAGAGCATCGAAGCACCCAGGCGACCAGTGAAACAATTTCATGAAAGCACAATAGACCGTGAATTCATATGAATATGAGTGTTAACGTCAAAGATTTTCATGTTTCATTTATGGCTGATGTAATTTTAATTTCAGAGAAAAATGTACACAACACACTATTGGAATAAAGTAAGTGAAGTTGGTGACCTTAGTCGAGGGTGACCAGAAGGCTCCTTTTTCAATAGCTACTACACTGAGATGTAGGGGAGGGCACTGCTCCTTTCCCTGGATTGCTTCACTACCCTTGATACGTACCTCATAATGCTGAGTGTTAAGCAAATAGATATCAAGTACCCTTTTTTTTTTTTTTTTTAAGTCTTTGGTATGACTCGACCTGGGATTGAACCCCGGTTTCCCAGACCATTAGCAAACACTCTACCCATTAGACCAATCCTAATGAGTAGGGTGTTTGCCAATGGTCTAGGAGAGCTGGTATCAATCCCAGCTCGAGTCATACCAAAGACTCAAAAAATGGTACTTGATGCCACTTTGCGTAACACTCAGTTTTATAAGGTAAGGATCAAGGGTAGTGGAGCAATCCAGGGAATGGGGTAGTGCCCTCTCGTACATCTCGGTGGAGTAGATATTGAAAAGGGTGCGTTCGTGTCACTCTTGGCTAAGGTCGGTAACAATTGGAATAAACACAATTTAATGGGACATAATAGTTGATTGAATATATAAATATATTTTGGTATTATTACTTATATGGCCCAACATTATATATATATATATATATATATATATATATATATATATATATATATATATATATATACTTACTAACTTACAATCTACCAGCATTCATGGTTACCAGGAAAAAGAAAAAAACACCCGCCAGAATTTAGAGATAACAATATCTTGGATCACTGCCTGGGGAAAAAAGAAAAAAATTTTTTCGGGGGGGAAAAAAAAAAAAAAAAAAAAGCATTGTAATTTGCGATTTAATATATATATATATATATATATATATATATATATATATATATATTGGTATTATTACTTATATGGCCCAACATTTTAGATAGAGGTTACAACTTACTTTTGGCTTACCAGTAGCCAGCTGTATGTTTGGGAATCAACTTATACAGCAGCTATTAGTCTAACACAGAATTTTGAAGCCGACTTATATATGCCAAATCAACTTCTATGCCACAATTTATGGTATGCATAGAACACACATTTCTCTAACTGTTGCACAAGATGTACACCAGGTGGGAGCAACTTTGTTAGGGCAGTTCAGTAAAAAGGTCCCAAGAGAATATACAGGTTGCAGCTGATGTGTAGCTCTTTGGCAGGTGACCCGAGGGGCCTGTATGCATGGACCCCAAAGGAAAAAGAATATACACTAATGTGTACAGTGGATGGGGGGGAACAGAAGGGAGGGGGGCTGTTTTAGTTTGCTTCCGGACAGAATCTAAAATCAAAAGTGGCCATGAAAGGATATCCACATAATTTACTACTAACCCCGACCATAGACACAGTCTTTAGTTACAGGACTCGTTGGAAATGTGGGTGTGCATGTGTACACACTTGTGAAATGTGCATATGTACATTATATATATATATATATACCACACACACACGAAAACTAAATGACAAATTTATATCTTATAACGGAAATTATGTCCGAGTCATAACTAAAACTACATCACCACTAACGTCACAATTCCCTTAGTTATTTGTATTACATTCTCCATGATTGAATTCCTATTCAAATCTCAACTATTGAGAATCGTTTTATAATAATACTGGTGGCCTTTTCTACATACTTATAATGTGCAACTGTATTTATATATACAACCAAATAGCAGTTCTCTAAATTTCAGAGACGAAGCTTGATTCTTATCATTAAGGGTTTTTGCACTCTTGCCTTCATCTTTATTGTTATTTCCACAATGTTTCGGCCGATATGTCCTCCGGCCTTCTCCAGGTGTCTGTCACACTCAGGAACCTTCACGGAACGTCGAACTACGTCTTTATTGAATCCACAGGGGTCGGCTGTTCTGATTCCATTAGCCATAACTGGGTACAAGTGTTAAACATTCCTGTATTGTTACTCGCTAATAGTCAAGATTGAACCTGCAACCTCCAGATGATTGTCTCCTTAGAAGCTTAGGGAATCAATGCCTATAATAGTTACGCTATGTATCCTGATAAAAAACCAAATAGCAGTTTATAGTGTGAACTGTAAAACTAATTTGCATATTGATCTTAATAAATAATTGATTAGTATTATTGATTTCTAATTGTTTAGTTTTTATTTTAATAAATTGGAGCAAATATCTCGTTGCTAAACGTTAAAAGCAATCCATTGAAAAAAAAAAAAAAAAAAAAAAATACATAAATACACACACACATTATATATATATATATACACACACACACACACACACATATATATATACATACACACACACATATATATATATATATAAAAACAGATATACATACACACATACACAGATATACACATATATATATACACACACACACACACAGATATACATATATACACATATATACACACATATACACACACATATATATAAATAAGAAATTCTATTCTTTACTAGCTAACTTATTTAAAGAGTTAATTTAAGAAAATTTAGCAATAAAAGGTGGGAGTGATCAGAAGAGCTAGGATCCAAACTGTTCTATTCTTCAATTATACCCCCTCTGTTTAACATAATTATTAATTTAAATAAAAATCAATTAAACTATGTGTAATCTTTTTATGTACATTCTCATTTAATTTCATTAATCTTTCTTATATTTAATAAATCAAAACTTAAATCCCTGTGACCAGACGGCAAGTATTTTTCCTACTATTGATAAGTTTGCTTTATTCATAGATACAAAAGTGCTCAATATCTGTGATTGAGCAGATATACTAGTAGCTCCACCAGGTGTACGTCTTGTGAAACAGAGAAATGTGTTTGGTTTCTTTGTTTACTGGCATATCAGCCTTCGTTGGTTGTTTAATGCAGATGCCAATCTCGTAGAATAATAGCGGTACTATTTAAACCACAGTGTGCAGTTGGATAAGGGGGTTCATACTTTTCCCCAAAGAGGCATGCGTCCAAAAGTGAATGTAATAGCACAAATCAATCTCAAACTCGATTAATACGATGTCACAGTCCAGCTCTTTAACAACTACGCCACGGGAAACACCCCCTCCCGAATCATATAGGGGGGTGTCTTCGTGGTGTAATGGTTAAAGCGATGGACTGCGGAATTGTAGTAAACGAGTTCATATTCCAGTTGCGCTATTACGTCCACTTTCGTACAAATACCCTTGGGAAAGGCATGAACCCCCTTATCCTCCCAGCTATGGGTTAAATGGTACCCACTACTGTTCTTCTAGGAAAATGGCTTTGGCATTAAATAACCTACAAAGATTGATATGCCATTAAAAAACAAAGAAACCAAACCAAATCATATACTGATTCATCATCATCATGTCGTGCCACTAGCATGGATATCCCTGACCCTCTCTCGCTACTTTTCCCTATCGTCTCATTGCTTCTGGCAGGTCTTCAGGGCTACATCACATAGCTGCTGTATGTATGTTCTAGCTGGTCGTCCTGCTTTTGCTCGGCGATATGTGGGGATCCATAGGAGTACATCGCTTATGAGCTCGTCTCTGCTCCTCCAGCAGTGTCCTGCGTGTCTGGTTCGTCTAACTTGGATAGTTTTCGTGATGGGAGGCAGGTGGCCGTATAGTTGGTGCTTTACATGAATATAAAAAAAACTGCAACAACAAGTTGCGCAATAATACTTGATAATGAAGAGAATGGCTGTTCGTTCCTTACAGGGGGGATTTAATATGGGATAGAAAACAACGTCCGAATGTGTTACGTATCCCTCCCCTACAGACATCCAGCTAGCGTCCTCGAATTTAAAATTGCTCTTCTCGTAGAGTCGTTGCCAACCAAGATTACAAAAAGGAAAAAAATAAATAAATAAATAAAAAATAATGGTATTTAACGCCTGAAAATAAAAATCAAGTTCGACTACACTAGCCCGTATTTAACTACTACCGAATTAAAAGTGCTCCAAAAGAAGATCCAACTCATGTAGTTCCTTCCCTCTCCGTTCCAATTTTTACTATTTGAAGATTACACAAAGGTTTTTTTTTTTTTTGTAATAAAATAAGAGATTCTAACAATGAAAAGCAATAATAATAATAATAATGTCAGCCCTCCCCTAAAGAAAGGACCAATATCAATTATGGAGAAAGGAGGGGCGGAGGGATATGAAAAATTAAACTGTAACTATTATAGCAATATAAAAATCACAAAACGTTATAAAGCCCAACTTCACCTCCCCTTTGGGGGTTGGGGGTGGCTGGGTTGTGTCGTGGTAGTACTTAAAAAGTAAAATGAAAAGGCCAGCCGTTAAAATTGCGGCAACAAATTCTTTTCATTGTACGTTTTCCTTTCTTTCGGCTCCCCAACCCTTTCCGCGACTCCCCTTTCAAAACCACCACCACCATCACCACCCCGACGCCTCCCCTTCTTTCCATTATAAGGTCTGCAACTGAGTCGCAGTGCAGTGGTGAGAGGGATCAGACTGGGGTAGGGAGATTTGGAAGGAGTACCTGTAATGGTATAGAGGTTGGTGTTTTCTGCGCAAAGCGTGTTGGAGAGAGACAGACAGGCTTACTTGACAGTGTGGGTTTAAAAAAAAAAAAAAAATTGAGATATCTGCTACCCAATGAAGACAGCCGTCGAAAAAGTGGAGTGTCGAATTAGTTGTCAAAACACCCAACGCACAGCTCCCCACTAAAAAAGAGGGTCCCCCAAAACAAAGAAAAAAAAAGGGGTTCCGTACATACAACGAAGGAATACTAGGGAATAAAAATACAAAAAAA